>OY294050.1:9896743-9942019 GCA_958510825.1 Brachypterus glaber
ACAGTTTATTTTTTCCAAAAAACACGGTTAAAAAAAATCAGCGCATTTTTGTGCATTTGAAAAAGGGCTCCTAATTTCGGACATATCCGAAAAAAATTTTTCAAGAGTAGATCTGGATCCCATTGCTTATGTTTCTTGTTATTCCTTCACATTTAAGACGTAATTTAATCATTAAGCGATTTTCTACGAAATACTATAGGAACTATAATTTTAGATTCCCAATTTCGAATATCTTAGTATCTTAGGTAATTTTCGTTTTTTCAAAATTGTTTATCTTAGTTTGTTGTATCATTATAAAAATAATAATTAATGGTTGGTTATCCTGAATAATAATTACCTTGCGGATATCCGAAATTGGGAATCAAATGCACAAAAATGGTCTATCCGAAATTAGGCAACTTTCTGCTTTTTAGATTAGAAATTTGTAGAATGTTTACGTTTTCAAATTGCTTAATTATGAATAGTGGATCAACTTAACTAACATCATAACTTACCCAAGACAGAATCACGAACTTTTATAACGATTATTTATAAAATAAACAAGCATAATAATGCAACTGAGCACAAAACTGCCATTTGCAATATAAACGATTTGTGCTGCCATTTAAAGGGGAGAAGCTCTACCGTTATCATATTACAGGACGGATTTAGTTTGACTTTTGGCTTCACATAAAAGTAGGTTTCTGTTTACCTTTGCAGACAGTATCTTAAATACACTACTATCCGAAATTTGGAAACCATCCGAAATTAGGCACATTTCCTCTACTCTAAAATAATTACCTCTAGGCTGTAAATACTGATTGTGCTGCTTCTGTCTTTGCGAAACCTCTTCAGGATGGTCTCTGGCTTGATATTGAGACTGTAGCCTTTGAGCTTCTCGCTGAACAAGATGAAGCTGCAAGACACCTTTTGTTTTACAGTGTTCGCTGAGCTTCTGCGAGTTAAATGCAATTACGTTTTGAGCGTTTTCGGCGACTTGTTGCGCTACTAGGCCATCACTAGCTCTTCGTCCTGTAAGGAACAAACAAATGAAAATTTTTAGAATTAACAGATGTCAAATAAACTTTTTAAAGACCATTTTTACCCCTTGACCTGCAGAATAGTAAAAATTGCCTAATGTGGATGTAACTAATGTCATGTATTTGACTCGGTAAGTTAAAAATAGATTATTAGGGCACCCAAAAGAACCGGAAATAGACAATATTGGAAAAAAAATGGTTACTAGACTATAAGTGGTATTTTACCTTCTCTAAAATCCACCGGCGACCTTGTCATGCCCCGGGTTCCTTTATAATTGGCCATAGATACCATAGGGTTATTTTTGTGCATCATAGGCCTTAGACTCGACGAGTGCGACGTATGAACATTGCTAAATGCACTCGAACTCGTCAGGCCACTATCCTTTTTCTTATCCATCGACGTACAGCTGGGCAGGCTGCTGGTAAACTCGCTGGATTCGGAAAGAGGATACTCTAAGCTCTCGAAGTTGCTGTCCACTGATAAATTTTGACTTAGGCTTTTGGATGTGTTGAAGTTCGTGACCACGCCGCTGGAGGAGCTGCTGGAAGCATAACTCAGGCGGTGAGTGTGATCTTCTAAGTCAGTTTCCATACCCTCGTCTGTTGAAGAGGAATACTGATTGTGCAGATCGCCGATTTGGTAGTTGCTGTAAGTAATAATATATTTCTAACATAATAAGAAAATAAAACATTTCCAACTCGAGAGATGCTATTTGGCCGAGGCGCAGCCTAGGCTAAATTAGCATCTCGAGTGTTGGAAATGTCATTTTCTTATGTGGTTAGAACAGAATTTTATTCACAAGCATAAATAAATACCACATTATGTACCTCGTAAAATTCACCATTTTAAATGATCTTCTACAGAAATTTTGCAGATTTCTAACGTCACTATAAATTTCAACTAAATAATAATTTAAATGAGTGGCTCGTTGTTATTTCCTATTATCAGTCTTGGTATGAACCGTATAATATATAAACAAATATTATTTCTTATTGTTTTTCGTAGAAATAAAAATGTTAGGTTATTTTATTCGCAAACTTTAACTGTTTACAGGCAAGGTAATAGTTTCGCCACCTATGAGGTATAACCAAAAGTTAAAAAATAGGTTAGATATGAATTCATTTCTAACCTTGGTTAAAAATGAAAATCTTTTTTAACTTTAAAAGAAGTAAAGAAAAATGATAGATTTTGCAACTTTTTATAATGCATATAAAGGACGTTTTTTATTTTATTAACCTTTTTTATACTTTAGAATTCTATTGACTCATAATACGAAAACAAGCCTAAATAAGGCTTGGTAAATTATTAAATCAGCCGACGAATCTAGAATATCGAATTACTCTTATTCAAGGCTAAATTTTGTTAAAAATAAATTAAGAATTGTGAAAAAAAAATGAAAAAAATTAATGATGATCTCAAAACGTGCCATAGCTAGCCTAGGCTCATTTACTAAATTTCGGTTGTTTCCTTGTGCTATGAAATATTATATGATTTTAAAATCGAAATTTAATGACGGACTAGATATCCTGCAAATTAAACTAAAGAAAGCTTCTTTTAGGAAAATATTTTGGGGATAAAACGAAAGTTTTATGGTATCAAGTAGATCAGAAAAATTGATTCCTGATATATTTTTAAGTCAGAATTAAATCCATCAGTGTAACAGTTATTTAATTTTGCAAATAGATACAAAAATAAGACACTATTTTGATCATCATATGATGGCAGAATATCAAGTAGTATTGTAAATATGAGAAGTAACCTAGCTTTACTTTTTTGAAACATGAAATGAAAGAGTATTTAGCTGGTAGATATATTTTGAGTAAAGTTGATTTGATATACCTTTAAACCATAAATTAATTAAATTAAAGACCATAATCATCATCTAAGACTGATTTGAAGCAGCATTCCCTCCAACGTCAATTCATTCAGTTTATTTTACATTATCTGCAGCCTACATCTTTTATGATCTGTGAATAGGAAATTTTCTGTTAATACACTATCTAAATAAAATTTTAAGTTTGTTTTTTTTTCTTATTCTGCCAAAATATAAAGTTTTATAAAAGCCACACTGATAGATATGGAAACGACTTAAATTTAATTAATTCTAATTTAAACTTGTGGTGTAATAAAAAACACAATAAATTATTTTGAAAGTTAAATAAAGTTTGATAAATTTCAAATTTGCGCATTTTTTAAAATCATATAAAATATAACACCCCAATAATAATAATTACAGGCCCAGAGCAGGGCAAAAAAAATTGCAAATTGGTTTTATCGCTTCTCATTTTATTGGTTTAATGCAATATTTTTTATTAAATAAGTTTGTATAGTTACTGACCTGACACAACACCTCCCCAAACCCGTTTTATCTGGCATCTCAAAAGGATGCGGCGACATTGCATTTTGCAAAAAATTATAAGAGCCCATTTGATTGCTGAAATCTTTTGCTATCCAGTTATCCGGGGAAGCAGTTGGCAACGCCGACATTTGCAACGTTGACATCAATTTTGTGGCTTCAGTTGACATGGAAAAAGTGTTTCTTTGAGCTTGGTTGAGAATTTTCAGGGCTTCTTCCGAATTTGTGGCTGCCAACAGTTTAGCGGCGTCTATTCCGTGGATAGAGGGGATTGAGGTTATGTTGTTTATTGAAGGATTTTCGGTTTGACGGCCGGTTGATACTAAGTTTCGACTGCTTAAAGCTGTTGACCTATTAAAAAGGTAAAGTAAAACAATAATTATTTTGCTTGTGTTAAATAGACAAGCATACTATTTATCTTATATGTATGATATAAATGTTATGCTATGATTATGAGTCTTAAGGATCAATTTTTGGTTATTTTGGTAATTAACTACATATGGAAAGAACTAATTCTTAAGCTTACAAACTTAGGTATAGAAAAACGATACTGGTATGTAAAAGATGATCTGAATAATAGAAATAATGGCAATATTGTTAATAGCCTCATGTTTTAAGTGTCCTGGTTTTTTAGGAGTTCTATGTGAATTACATAGTGAGATTATAACTTAAGTAACTTCACTTGTATATCCATATTATGATAGTAATAGCAATAAATAATTATAATTTAAAAAGCGACTATAAGTGTATAAGGAGGTAAGAAGTTCTTTATAACCTTAAATACCTATAGGTTTATAAAAAGCTCTAGCCTGTTTAAATCCGCAACTAATTTTAAAGCAGCTGTTGCTTGCCATTACTTACTAAATATTAACAATCAAGCGAAACTATCATAGGCACGGGTCGGATCGAAGTAGCCAATACCGGGGGCATGCAAAAATTAGAATTTAAAAAAACTCTTTTTTTCATGTAAATAGACACTTTAAACTATTGTTCACCAAGCGGAATGTCATGTCGACGCTGTTAATATTCAGTGAGTCACTTGGTCATGGTTCATAACTCATAGGGAAAGACTTTAATTTTTTTTTGAATTGTTTCCCTTTTCAAAAAACGAATAATTAATAAAAAAAAAAAAACAATATTTTTGTATTAACTATTTGTTTTTTGAAAAGAGAAACATTTCAAAAAAAAAAAAATAAGTCCTTCTCCATGAGTCATGGACCATGATCAAGTGACTCACTGAGTATTAACAGCGTCGACATGACATTCCGTTTGGTGAACAATAGTTTAAAGTGTAGATTTAATTGAAAAAAGAGTTTTTTTTAATTCTAATTTTTGCATGCCCCCGGTAATGGCAACTTCGATCCGACCCGTGATTATAGGTAATGAAATGCTTTAAAGAGACAGAACTACAACTTACTAGAAATTGCCTAATTCACACGTACTGCGATCATTCCGGAAGCATCAGAAACTTCTTATTATTATACAAAGTTTTACAATAATATTAAAATATTGTCGATAAGATGTATGCAATTTTACTTTTCAATGTCTACCCGCAACATCGTACAATGCGCTAATATGTTTATCAATAACCCAGAAAACCAAAACACGTCTTTTTGACGTCAATTATTGGGCACCAGCTGACCTACATGACGTTATATTATGCCGTCTTGCTGTCGTCCCAGTGACGTGTATAAGTCACAGCCAAGGGATGTAACTTTACTGACGTTATAATAAAGTCAGAAATATGCTGTTAGAATAACGTGTTCAACATTATATATCTCAATTAATATTTACTTACGGTATGAAAGAGGAAACTAGGATTTTGCCCATGAGAAAATTAACCCACAAGGCTGGAGGCGGAATGGGTTAATTTTAGAGAGGGCAATATTATAATGAGATTCTATGACAGACAGGCTAACTATAGTCGCTACAGCGACTAAAAAGTTTAGTTCTGTAAACGTAATTTCAGAAAAACTCGTATATTTTTGATCAATATATAAATTTTAAAACTTTTTTCAGTTGTAGAATACAATATGTGGCGCCACCTATAGCCTCAGCATTAAATTGACCTCCCATTTTAATGACGTCAAGATTTGACCAAAAACTGACGTCTTGTCGACGTCTGATATGCGTCGTATGTATGACGACACAAACAACCTAAAACTTACGTCGATAGTACATCGGAGACGTCATCAGGTTTCCTGGGAATTGATTAATCAACTACCACTTTAAATAAAATCATTTAATTTAACAGATAGTTGACAGATCCATGAATCTGGACCCACTAAATACAGTTGCAAATAAAAGAAATTAGTATAATTTACTTATTGATAGTGTATTTATTTTGTGGAGAAAGTTATTTTTTTTGCATATACATGAAGTATGAAAATATCAGCATTGCATTACATCACTTCTGTAGCGGGACATTTGGTATATGTTTTAATCTTATCCCCAATATAATATTTTAATGTTAGTTTTAAACATATAAAGGGTAAGTTTAACAATCATGCTGATGCACTAACCCGAGTTACTGACCCTGTATATAAAGTAGCAGTATTAGACAAGTTTAACAATCATGCCAGATGCGCTAACTCGAGACTTACCCTGTATTTAAAGTAGCAGTATTAAGTTTACTATTGCTGGCAGTGGGCGCTGTTGTGCTGTGTTTCAGCAATCTTCTACAGTCTTCGCTTGTATTGGCACGATTTATCGTCCTCATGGCTTGTTCGGCAACGTTGCTAGGCCGTCGCCTTTGGGCTTCACGGACAGTCTGATTTTCGCCCCCTACCAGTTGACTTCGTAGTTTTTCTAGTAATAGGTAGTATATTGCTGCATGATGGTCATACTGGACAGATCTGATAGACTAAAATAATATAAAAAATAAACAAAAAGGTTCGGGGATTATGGATAAGGGTGGATTGGTAGGTTTTGTTATCTTAGATATTTTACAACAGATAGAAGCGTTTTTTAAATAATATATTTTTAACAAATTTCACATATAAAAATAATATATAAATAATTAAAAATGTTTTCCGTATGCACCATATATATGGAATCATTGGTATTCTTTTACAATCAGTTCTCCTATTACAATTCTTTGTATATCACTAATTCCTCCATAAATTTCTGTTATTCTAGCGTCTCTATAATGTCTTTCAGCTGGCATGTCACTAACATAACCCATTCCTCCTAAAATTTGTATGGCGCCATGTGATACAAACGTAGCGGCTTCGCTGGCCACCAATTTAGCCATAGACGATTCCTTAGTGTTTCTGCCAGGTTCGTCGCATAACACTGCAGCTCTCCATACCAAAAGTCGCGCTGCTTCAATCTTTATCGCCATGTCAGCCAACCTTATTTTAACTGCTTGAAGTTGGTTTATAGGCTGTCCAAAAGCTTTTCTTTGGGAAGCATATTGCAGCGCACATTCCAAGGCCGCTTGTCCAATTCCTACAGCTTGACTTGCAATGCCTACTCTAGCTTTATCTAGTTGCTGCATGGCAATTTTAAATCCATCACCAATGTTTCCCAAAACATTTTCCTTGGGTATTTTCACATCTTCTAATATTAAACTGCACGTTGACGATGCCCTAATTCCTAATTTATCTTCTAATTTTCCTAAAGTAATCCCTGGGTATGGTAAAGGAACTATAAACCCTGTAATACCTTTATGTTTTAAATGCTTATCAGTCGTAGCAAAAACAACAGCAGCTTTTCCTTCATATCCACTGGTCACCCATGATTTGGTACCATTTAGTATGTAACTGTCGCAATTTTCTATGGCTGTACATGTCATACTACCCACATCACTCCCAGCATCAGGCTCACTCAGTGCAAAACAGCCTAAAGTACCAGTAGTAAAGGGCCTCAGGTACTTTTCTTTTTGGTCAGGAGTTCCAAAACTATCAATTAAATTGGCATATAATAAATTGTGTATTGAAACAATGGCCCCTGTGCCTCCACAGCCTTTAGAAATTTCTTCCACAGCCAATGCAACGGCCAGAGTGTCCTGTCCAGAACCTCCATATTTTTCGTCAACGTTTATAGCCAAAAGTCCTAACTCACCCAGTTTTTTAATCTGTTCAGTGGGAAATTTTCCTTCTTTGTCTAATAGTGCTGCAATAGGCTGTAATTCAGTCTTTGCGAAGTGGTAACACGTATTTTGTATGGCTAAATGCTCTTTTGATAGTTTATGCAGACTAAAACATCTTTGGGGAGGGTTTTGTGGTAATGCAGCCTTTATCAAGACTTTTGCGATTATTCTTACCGACATGTTATTGTATAAGTAAATAATAAATCTTATATCTTATCTGAATGTATATGTAAATCTTAAATTCGTCTATAATTTGAAATTTTCTATTTTTCTTTTAATTATTTTAGGTTTGGTTATACACCTATTGGCACTTAATTTAATAAATTTACTTCCAACACTTGAAATTTAGACTAAACGTTAGTATCATACATTTAGGTACTTTATATAGTAGTTAACATATATATGCATATTCAGATTAAATAAATTTGTTTTCATTTCGATTCCAAGGTCAAGTATACTTTTAGAATGTGTCTCCGCACAAAAATTATATTGTGAAAAAAATTATAATAATGCTTTTTTCTTTTTTAAATATTTGCTTTGATTTTAGACATGACGATAATAAAATTTTGATGTGAAGCACACTGCCGCACTAAATATACTATAATCTTCTCTGTCATGGAATAAATGTGTTGTCATTGCGTTGCACTGTGGTCCAAATTCAAATGTAACTGGACAAAAGTCTAATAGTTCTAGAATGATTTTAGGTCATCTGAAAGTACATGGGAATATAAATTTATAAAAGCACGTGAGGAGGTAAAATTTTGACAAAAAAAAAGAAAAAAATTTTAGTTATTTATTTTTGACATAACTATGTTGTTATTACATTTTAGTTACCTATCATTTTCCCATTCTGTATTTTTATAACAAATAAAATTGGAGCAAAAGAAAATAAAAAATTTCAAAATAATTTTATTCTTTATATTTATTTTATTTTATTTATTTTATTTAAGCATTATTAGAACTTTTTTTTTGGTATTTTCATCCCTTATATCTCACAGAGGATAAGAATTTTTTTGTAGTATTTTTTCCGTCTACAAAGTCGAATTAGTTTATACCGGGTGTTTCAGAAAGGTGGTTCACCCCTCTTAAGTTTTTTACTGTTTTAGGTAGGATCTTGAAATTTGCAGAAGCTGTATTATGTATAATTTAAGATTTTTTGACATAGTTAGATTTTTTTTGGCACTTCCGGTTTCGTCGGAAATTAATCGAACTTTTGATTTTTAAAGGTAACACCCTTTATATTTTTACATATTTTGATTCAGAAATTAATTCTGAGAACAAACGTGTCACTTGTCAAATTTTTACAGGTCATTTTTTAGTTAAATCTTCAATTTAAATCTTATGTGTTTTAATGTCAAGTCCTTCCAAATAAACTATTCATGTGTGGTATCAAAATGTTCGCAAGAAAATTTTCTTTCATTTTAACCTAATGAGTCACCCTCAAAGAATGATTTTCGAACCTTTAAGAGCCCACAACATTTAGATTTTTGAAAAAATAGTATTTTTATGAAGATACTAGACAAACAATTAAGCGAATAAGCTAATTTAAGGCACTCTAGATTTAAAATAAAAATTTAAATAAAAAATGACATGACCTGTGAACAGTGAAGTCCTAAAACAGCTTTAAAAGTTATAGACTTTTCCAGCTATATTTGAATTTGGGACCATAGTGCGCCGAGTTCGTTTAGACGTTGCCAATAATAAAAGAAAGCACCTATTTATTTACTTACTTTATCTATCTATCCATGTTAGTAAATTTTCTATCATTTAAATAACATTTATTTCTGTAATATAAAATAAACGGAGGTATGAATTTTAACAAATTACATAACCCTTTCAATGAATAAATAAAAAGTAAATGGTACAGTAAGTTTAATATCTAAAATTATTTGCAGCATGGCAACAGTTAACACAATATATTCCCTCCCAATCAAGAAGGTCTTATCTGCATTTTTTTATGTTTTAAGAAAATCGACTTTTTAACTAGGAATCGTGGTAATTTCGCAGATATAATAAGGTTCTAAGTGAATAAATTTCTCAAAATGCAATATAAAAGTTTTTTTCGTAGTATAATAGTTAAATTTAGCTTTTTGATTTTTGGGGAATAGGGCTTTGGATCTGACTAAAATTGTTATCTAATTTTGCTGTGACAAACAGAGAATTAAAGCCAAAGATTAGCCATTGTCACTAACAGTAAACACTCACATAAACAAAACATTATTTAAACAAATAAATAACAGTTAAAAAATAAAATTAAGACAGTGTACTTTACTATACGCAGCAACCGAACCTACTAGCTAACTGTTATTTATTTGTTTAAATAATGTTTTGTTTATGTGAGTGTTTACTGTTAGTGACAATGACTAATCTTTGGCTTTAATTCTCTGTTCGAAAACAACGAAAATCCATCGTCGAAACGTCACAGCAAAATTAGATAACAATTTTAGTCAGATCCAAAGCCCTATTCCCCAAAAATCAAAAAGCTAAGTTATACAAATCGGGCAAAAACTTTCAATTTTATAATAGATTTTAAGCTTTCACGGCCATTAAGATATAAAGAACTTTCACTTTCGGGTTTAGACCGTGTTAATGGATTTTCACTTTCCGACGTTTCGTCTCTTACTACTAGAGACATCTTCAGGGATTAATCTGAAACTGTTTCAGATTAATCCCTGAAGATGTCTCTAGTAGTAAGAGACGAAACGCCGGAAAGTGAAAATCCATTAACACGGTCTAAACCCGAAAGTGAAAGTTCTTTATAATTTTATAATAGTTGAAGTTACTTACTTCAACTCTTAATAAGTTTTTAACTCAAATTGTTATAAACGACTTTTTTGCTTGGAACGGCAGTATTGTAATTATCTTATCCAAAGCAAGGGAATGATAAGCGCCACTTGAATTATGAAATAAGTATGACAAATTTTATATAAATTATACAGGGTGTCTTGGAAAAATGTTGTACACTATAAAAAAGTTGCACACTATAAAGTTTCTATACATTTATTTACTTTAATAATTTTTAAAGGGCCTTGGCGATTTTTGGCCCTAGCTTTTGATGTAGAATCACCCTGCCTTATTAAAATTTTGGTTTTTAATATTGTAGTGTTTAAGTTTTGGTTCTAGAATAGTGTAATTTTGCCTTTAATAACACCGGCACACAAAAAAAAATCGCGAGTGCGGCAGACCAGACCATTAAATTCTTATGTATTTTGGGTCGCTGAATCTGAATCCGAGGTCAGGATTTAAAAGTTAGCGTTCAAAATGGCGGATCCAATATGGCGGATATAATTGACTAGTCTGGTCTGCCGCACTCGACACGTTTTTTTTTGTGTGCCTGTGTAATTAAAGGCAAAATTATTATATTTCTGTCGAAAACGGCCTACGATAACTCGAAAATGGTTTGAGCTAAAGACTTCAAATTTAAACCGTAGGTTCTTCAAAAGTTTTCGGATTTTATTATTTCTGGAAAAAAAGTCCAAACGATAACTCGAGAACGGTTTGAGCTAAAGACTTTAAATTTGAACCGTAGGTTCTTAAAAAGTTTTCGGATTTTATTATTTTTTGAAAAAAAACAAGAAAATTTAATTTTTCAAAAAAAAATAATATTTTCCGAAAAAAAAAAACTTTTCTTGATATTTTTTACAATTTTTTGACTATACTCAATACTCAAAACCTCAAATTTAACCTCATTAAGCGTGAAAATTTAACTTACCTCTCTAGTTTTGCTGCTGTCAATTCCTAAGCTTTGCATAAGTTTAAGAATTTGTTCATTTGGTTGACTAGTACTAGCTGTAATGGTGGGCTGTATAATTGGTGGGATGCCAACTTGCATCCATCTATGTTTTTTCATTTGTATGATGCTTATTCTTTTATTTGGTTCTAATACTAACATTTTTCTGATTAGAGATTCACAATCTGAAAATATAAGAATATATTTGTGAATGGTCACGCGAAAAGGTATATAAAGGTATAAAACTTGATTTTTGGGTGTTTCTGTTTTTTGTTGCCATTGGAAATTTCTAGTTAAATTAATACAATTACATTTTTATCTTAAATAGTTTTTTAGTGTATTTTTTCTAAAGGCTATAGCATGGCTAAAAATATAAGAAATAATATTAAATTTTAATTATTAATTTTTCTTGGATTGTAACTTTTTCCCAAATTTTTTCGATTCTGGTCCCGTTTCGCACGGACACTCACATTTTTATACAATCTTCAGTCCGCATTTTTTACAGTTTAAAAATAAATCGGTTGAATTAAAAGTTTTTTTTTATAGGGTACATAAATTTAATGGTAATATTAAAATCACGGGGGTAAAAACCTTGCAAACTAATTTTTTTAAATTTTCATCATAATAATACTACTGAAGGAAAATATATAAATAGCGCAAATGATTTTACTAATTACGTCAATGTTATTTTTAATATTTAAAACAGGGTTGATATAAATATAATGATTTAATTGACGGTTTGTCAATATATTTCTGACCTCCTCAAGGATAGGTCAAGAATATTTGAATTGCAGAAAATTAGATTTGAAAAAGAAAGAAATGTTTCTATAGACAGTTTTAGTAAAATAATATCTATTTTTGTGATTTAAATTAGTAGCTACCTAGTAGAGGACGCTAGTGTTCCTCTTCAAATATGTTGATGAACCAAAAATATATTTACAACCAATACTTATTTTTAAATATGGTCATATGGTTACTATTTCTTGAAATGTGCTAGCAGTATGCTGAATACCCAAATGTGGTTTCTGTTTTTAAATAAAATTGTCCGAAAGAACGAATTTTTAATAGGCTTCGTAGCAACGAGTTTATATTTAGGTACTAATTTTCTTGTTTTTACCGAGGACCCTCAAAGGGCAAATCACTATGGAATATTTGTGTTGAAATTTTTAATTTTAAAAAGATTTCACAGCCACGCAAAAAAAGGTCAGGAATATTTTCGGCGACCATTCCTATATATTTTGAGTTGCTAAATCCGAATTTGAGGTCAAAATAGCACCTTATCCAATTAGTGTTGGAGTTAACCTCCAAAACTAATTATAAATATGGGACAGACATGCTATTTTAGAATAGTAAATAGGATTAAATTGGAATTAACATAAGTCAAATTATTCTATTAAAATGAATTAAAAACCATCAGGGAAGACCCCGAGGAACAATTATTTCGTCAACCGATCGGATTGACGTCACTAAAATTACTGATTTGACGTCACAGCCGTAGAAAACTTATATTATCTAAATCTATCCACCTTATAAAATAGACTGTCCTCTGCAGGGAAATTTATCTGTTTTTTTTTTGCTACTTTTTTAATTTTTGTGTCTATACCTCCATGTGTTTGCTTGTTAGACCCCTGAAACGACACTTCGTTCAAATGACATGAAAATCTGTATTGGGTGGGTTTTGGTACGAGAACACCGAATCTGACATTCTTTTCGAGATAAAACCAAATTTTTATAATCTTCCCGTACAAAAATTTCCAAAAATCGCCAATAATGTGGATTTTTTCATTCGAATTGCATGAAATTTGGCTCACATAATTTTTTAATTGGAAAATAACTCCCTGAAGGTTTTACGGCAATCAGTAAAAAATAAAGACAGCTCCCATACATTTTTTTTTAGTAAAAAAACATAACAATTTTGCTTTTTTAATCAAAGAATGAGCATTTTTTTATTTCTTTAAACATCACCGATTTAATTAACTGTTTTTCTCTGATTGCCGTGAAACTCTCAGGAAGTTATTTTCCAATAAAAAAATAAGTGTGCAAAAATTTACGCCATTCCAATGAAAAAATCCACATATTTGGCGATTTTTTACGGTTTTATACAAATTTTTATACGAGAAGTGTATCAAAACATGGTTTTATCGCAAAAAAATGTTAATTTCAGTTTTCTCGTTTGAACAAAAAAAAGTCCCAATACTGATTTTCACACCATTTGAATAAAGTTTTCAATGTACCGTTTCAGTGGGTCTAACAAGCAAAGGGCCAAATCGATATGTCAAAAACTAGAGGTGATGATGGAATAAAACCGCCGTTGCCATTGTACTCAGGGCACCTGATATTATCAGAAATGGCCAGTCTTTAGTCAGTCGGATTTTATGACTAGCACAGTGAAATATGCGCCAAAAATAATATACCTAAATATTACTTTTTCTTGGAAGCAAGTAGGTACTAATTGAAACAAAATACTGATTTTTTTTTAGTAGTCAAATTTGTTTATATAATGTATTTTTATGCTTGCGACAAATATCTAAATCAAGTATCACAAACACTTTATATAAAAATATATTTTCTCATTGTGGGCTTCTTCTTTATTTACCTTCATGCAAAAACATTTTTTTTCAGTGTATTACAATGAATTCAAGTGACGTCAGTTATTTCACAAAAATAATCTGATGCGCCATTTATATGTATTGTGAACCGTGTTTCATGAAAATATGTAATTTTATCTAAAATAGCACAGACAGACGTCATACGAATAAGATTTTAGCGATCCTGTCGATATACAGGGAGTGTTTAAACTTCATTAGGTCCCAGTTAACACTAAGGTCTTATTTTTGTTAAACTGTCTGTTTATTAAACGTTTATCATACGTTAATTTACGTCTAGACATATAATAAACGTTTATAAGCGGACACTGAACACGTTGAGCACTTAATTATCAATTCTTTCTAAAGTTGAGTTGGGGGTGACTTTTGGACCGCACTGTAATCATATATCGAATCCTTTACCTACCAGAACTCATAAAATATGGAATCCTGAATCTACCAGACAGAACTCTATCACGTAACGCTTGCAAGGAACAACCATCAAAAGGTAGTGCCCCACATACTAAAACGTAGAGGACCACACCTAAACTCTGAAATAAAAAAATTAAAAGTTTAATTGTGCATTTGAGATCAAAATACTCCAGATTATTTAATTTAATATAATATCTACTAGTAGGAGATTATTTTATTTTTCTAATTAAGTGCTAGCTAACTATTATCTACCGTTGTCAAGGCTTGTTTACCTTGGCAACCAATAAAATCAGTGAACTCATTTATTATTGACCGTTGTTAAGCATTGTTTGACGGTCAATAATGAAAATTTTTTGAGACAACTACTAACTTTTTTCAACTTATTTGTCAAACTGACATCTATGTCAAAATAATTTTTAAACTTTATTTTTAACTCATATTGGAAGTTACTAGCTTTAGCTAGTCAAAAAATATTACATGCGAACTGTCTTTAGAGTTCTCCACTGATTTTTTGCCTCGGTTCTCTCAGAAAAAAAATCCAGTCTTGAACACTAAAGACTTAGTTCGCATACTAGGTGCATAATTTATACCACCCCCCCCCCCTACCCTACTTGACGGTATTCAACGAGGGTATAATATTTTCTATTAATCAATTATGGTAAATTTTGGTACACAAGCCGAAAGGCGAGTGACCTAATCACCCGAATGATGTAAATCTATTATACTATACTTTATCCACGGTTGTTTTAAATTTTAAACGGTTTATTTTTGGAGACCCGTGATTTATAGGCCTATACATCATGGCCGGGGATAAAATCATTTAAAGAAAAGTGCTGCCGTTATTACCAACAAATATTTTGCATACAAAAATGTGCATTAATTGTAGGGAATTGTTAAAACCATTACTGTGCATGACAGTTAAAATTTCAAAAGTAAATTATGTTGGTGAGCTAGAATTACAATATGAGTGCAGTGGTTGTGGTGTGTAGACCTTTCATTTGAACTGTTAAAATGTCAAGTACATATCCCACTTTAAAGTAAATGAAGTACTAGGGTTTCATAATCTGCCTTCATAGACACAGAAAACCGTTGTTATAAATGTTTTGTAGTAACAGTAACACAACTGCAAAAATATTTTTTTGCACGACCAAGACTAAAACCTAATTTTACGCTTTCATTTTCGGGACTAACCTTGCTGTTTTTCTCCCTAGGGAATAAAAATCACGGCAACCTTGATAATATTAAAATATTATACTTATGTGCTTTGCTGGTTCAAAAATTAGGTTTGGTGGTGTTTTGTAATAAATTAGCGATTCAAACCAATTTATTTGATTTTAACAAAGAAAACCTTTAAAAATAACATTGTTATAACAATTTATACATAACTTAAAATTTATCATCTTTGTTCATTTTTTTGACGTTTGTGTCAACCATATTAAAAAACAATTGAAATCGCGATAACCATGAAACTGACTTTTCGCAATTTACAGGCATCTTGATTAAATTACGAAAATAATACAACCGATTTTAGACGCGTGGTTTTTAATTTTAATTTTATCTACCTACCTAAATTATGTTTGGTCCTGCAAAAAATAGTGTATATACCTCAGGACTAAACTTGGCTGTTTTAGTCCCTTGCATTTCTGTTTCCCTCACTAATGCAGCGGGACTAAAACAGCCAGTTTAGTCCCTTGGTATATAAATAACTATTAAATACTAGGATGACACAGTATTGTACAGTACTATTATATACTGTACTAGTATATACTGTACACATAAATAAATAAAATAAAAATAAATGCCTCCCTCATGGAATATCATCCTAATCATCTATTATAAATAATATACTGCAGTATCTATAATATATACTGCAATGACTATTATATATTGCAGTATTTTCTGTAAGAAGACCATGTTTAGTTAGTCGGACGATAAAGTTAACCAACTAGTTACCAGAAAAAGAAAAATATCCATAGAAAAAAATTGCTAAAACGCGCCTTCGCCAAAATTGCAAATAATCAAAATTATTTAGTTTTGGTGAAGACAGTTTGTTTTACTCTAAGAAACTTCATCAAAGTACTAAACTTTTAAAGGAATTCATTGTTGAATATTTAATCCCTGAAAAAATACCTAGAGCTCTAGCTACTATAAAAAAAACATCTAAACTATGTTAGTAAATATTTTAGTTATGCTTAACGTAAAGAATGTGTTACATTTTTAGTGTTCTTTCTATGTTACTTGATCAAAACTTTTTAGTAAGCTTTAAGCTTTACAAACACGTATTTTAAATTAGAATATATGTAGAAAATAGCATATGAAACATGGTCACGTAGATACCATCTCAATTCCAAGTGAAAATTAGATATCAAAATAATTCTAAAGGGCTTTAATAAGTCGTATTTGGGTTTTATTAGTCTAACACAAACTACTTAAAATAGATATATAACGTACAGTGAACTCCAAAAAAGGAGCGGATTGGATGTCCAACCGAACCGGTTACTCGACTTAAAATTAATTGTCACGTTTTCAAGTACCGGTCAAAATTTTATTTTCTAGTTTCATTAAAAAAAATGTAAAACAAAAATATATTTACTATATTAAGTAATTTTAAAATTATGAATCATACCGATGTAATAAGATTACGAAAATAGTTTTTTTAAGCAAATATTTGGATTTAACTTATATTATTTATATATTTTGTGACGACACAACAGCTTATAATGCCCTCATCCCCTGTCACAAAGTGTCACAGCTTTGAGGACTACCCTAAAAGTTTTATTATTTATGGACAAGCCCTTATAACTATTCCAGACTGGACAATGTTTAGTGTCAATACAAATTACACTGGCCTGCAAATGTTGGGACCAAAAAACCTGTCTTAGATTTAGTAACTTAATTTATTTTTTCAGTCGTGTAGTTTATGCATAAAACACGATTTAAAAACAGAAAAAGGAATATTATTGTATTTCATTATAATATATACACTTTAATAGTATATTATTCCATGAGCGTATAATATTTGCTATTAATCAATGAGGGTGAATTTTGGGACACGAGCCGAAAGGCGAGTGGCCTAATCACCCGAATGGTTAATAGCTATTATACGCGAGTGGAATAGGAATAGTGGAATACCTACTATACTTTATCCACGGCCGTTTTGGAGGATTGGTGTAGTGGACTACCGCGTCGTACTTGACGAGTTTACTACTCAAAATAGCGTGAGTTCGATTCTCACCGGCGCCGATTTGCCTTTTTCGGTTAATTAATAATTTAAATTTGGCGAAGGCGTACGTGAAGCGGGCACTCCCTATAAATTGGTTCGAAAGTCAATTAAAGCCGGTGGTTCCCTCTACTACTAACCCACACAAGTCCTGGATGCTTAATTAAGTAGAATAGTAAATGTAAATCCAAAATAGGTTTTTCGTCGCAGGCCTGTATTGTATAATAATGAAATTTAAACATTTTAGATTTTAAGCTTTCACGGCCATTAAGATATAAAGAACTTTCACTTTCGGGTTTAGACCGTGTTAATGGATTTTCACTTTCCGACGTTTCGTCTCTTACTACTAGAGACATCTTCAGGGATTAATCTGAAACTAAGTTTCGAATCAACTTGTGTCACTATTTATGACGAGTTGTGGTTATTCACCCGTGACGAGGTTTTTCCTATCAAAGACTTCCATATCGCAGGTAAGTGGTAACCAGTGTCCCGATTGATATTGTTAGGATGCTTGATGATTTCTATCGATTCCCGTATCTTCCTTGGCATTTTTCTGTTTTCTGTTAATATTTGTTTTGTTTCAGACAAATTGATTTTATGACCTGTTTCATGTACATGTTCGGCTACTGCCGATAAGGAAATTTGTTTCTTTCTTATATTGCGCTCATGCTCTTGAAGTCTTGTAGAAATTTTTTCTCTTAGTTTCACCTATGTAAACCGTACCACAGGAGCAGGGTATTTTATATACGCCTTCTGAACTCAGGGGTATTTTGTCTTTTGTTGAAGTCAAACATTGACCTAATTTTTGGTTGGACCGAAATATAGGCTTAATATTTGACTTCTTCAAAAGTTTACCTATTTTATCCGTGATACCGCTTACATAGGGAAGTATAACTTGTGTCTGTCTGTCATTGTCACTATTGTCCTGTTGTTTGGGTCTGGGATTTCTGTATTTGTATATGGTCTTATTAATGTCTTTTTTGGTATAACCGTTCATGGTCAAGGCTTTGGTTAGTTTAAGGAGTTCTGTGTCTAGGGAATTCTTGTCTGAAATCATGAAAGCCCTATGAACAAGTGAATTAACTACCGAGCGTTTTTGAGAGGGATGGTGATGTGAAAATGCGTTTAGGTATCTGTCAGTGTGGGTTTTCTTCCTGTATACCGAGTGTCCTATTGAGCCATTTTCCGTTTTGTAAACCAAAACGTCCAAAAAGGGAAGTGATCTGTTGTTCTCAATTTCCATCGTAAACCGTATAGATTTATGTTGGGAATTGAGGTGATTTAGAAAACCTTGAAGGCTTTCCATGCCATGGGGCCAAATAGCATAGACATCGTCTACGTATCTGCGCCAAATTTTAGGTTTTAATGGAAATGACTCAATAGCTTTTTTCTCGAAGTATTCCATGAAAGCATTGGCCGCAGGGGGTGATAATGGGGATCCCATTGCGGCGCCTGACACTTGTTCATAGAACTCTCCCTGTATCAGAAAATATGTAGATGTCAGACAAGCTTCAAATAATTTACATAACTTAGGGTCAAGATTTCCAGTTGTAAGTAGGTCTCGTATAATATTTATTGTATCGGGAACGGGAACGTTAGTAAATAGAGATTCTACGTCGAAACTAACCATTATGTCCGAGGGGTCCAGGGTCACTGTCGATAAGGTTTGTACAAAGTGTGTGGAATTTTTTACATAAGACCTCGTTTTTCCAACTAACTGATTTAAGATTTGGGCAAGGTGTTTGGCAAGTTTATACGTAGGGGAACCTATTGTGCTGACAATTGGTCTAAGAGGGGCACCGTCCTTGTGAATTTTAGGTAAACCATATAATTTTGGTACGCGGGAGTCTCGGGGGGTTAGATTATAAATTTCAAGAGGTGTAAGGGAGGATTGTTTAAGTAATTGTGTGATTTTTCGTTCAAATTTTCCAGTAGGATCGGTCTCGAGTTTTTCGTATGTGTCATTGTTATTTTGTTAAAATAGTCAAGCTTGTCCATCACCACAGTGGCATTACCCTTATCAGCAGGCACAACAATAACACGGTCCAAACCCGAAAGTGAAAGTTCTTTAAATTTAAACATTTCTATAAAAATTCCGTTCAAACATAATAATTCGACATTTGAAAATATTGCTATAATTTATGTTCGAACTAATGTATTATTGTAACGCGTTGCAACGTTGCTGCAATAAATAAAGTTAAACACAAAAGGCTTTAAAATAATACTGCCAATATAACAGTATTCCACCCACATTTCATTGTTAAAAATAATAATAACACAGGCCCACAAAATAAAAAAAGTGGTCTGTGCTGGGGTTGAGACCCACCTACTCTTATGTATTTTGGGATGCTGAACACGCTCTGTCATAAAAAATGCACTTCATGAGCTCATTTCTTTGCTACACTGAAAAAAACTGTCTAAAATGGTAAAAATCTTATATTATTTCAGTGTAACAAAAAAATGAGCTATTGAAGTGCATTTTTTATGACAGATTCTTGTTCAACATCTTAAAATACATAAGAATAGGTGGGTCTAAATCCCAGCACAGACCACTCTTTTTTTTTTGAGGCCCCAGACAGTTTTTTCAGTTTAGAAAAAAAATGAGCCTATGAAGTGCCTTTTTTATGACAGATTTGTGTTCAGCATCCCAAAATACATAAGAAAAGGTGGGTCTCAACCCCGGCACAGACGACTATTTTTTTTGTGGGCCCATGCTGTTTTTTCAGTGTAGAAAAAAAATGAGCCGATGAAGTGCCTTTTTTATGACAGATTCGTGTTCAGCATCCCAAAATACATAAGAATAAGTGGATCTCAACCCCAGCACAGACCACTTTTTTTTTATGCGCCCAGACAGTTTTTTCAGAGTAGATACAAAATAAGCCCATGAAGTGCCTTTTTTATGGCAGAGTCGTGTTCAGCATCCCAAAATACATAAGAATCCGTGGGTCTTAACCACAGCACAGACCACTTTTTTTGTGGGTCCAGACAGTTTTTTCAGTGTAGAGACAAAATTAGCCCACGAAGTGCCGGTTTTTATGACAGATTTGTATTCAGCATCCCAAAATAAATAAGAATAGTTAGGTCTCAACCCCAGCACAGCCCACTTTTTTTCTTTTGTGGGCCTGTGTAACTTAAAAATAAACCAGCCGTCTTGAATGAGCAAGAATAATTTCTCATAAAAATAAGTTATGTCCAGAAAAAATTTGTAATATTTTGGGGGAGGGGGGAGGGAGGGTTGTTTTTAAATATTTATTTTATTGTAAATACTAAAAAAGTTATGTCCAGAAATAATTTTTTACATTCTGGAAGGGGGAGGGAGGGGGGATGGAAAAAATGATTACATTTTTTGTGCAATTTTATTTTACCTTTTAGGTGTTTTTTTAATTAAGCATCCCGTAAGTCCAGGACTTGTGTGGGCTAGTAGTAGAGAGAACCACCGGCGTATACTGACTTTCGAACCAGTTTATAGGGAGTGTCTGTTTCATTTATCGCCTTCGCCAAATTTCAATTATTAATTAACTGAAAAAGGCAAATCGGCGCCAGTAAGAATCGAACTCACGCTAGTAGGCTTGCTATATGCACACGCTAGCCACTACTACTACTTCAAAAATAGCCATATTGGAGTGAATTTGGGTTTTCCGATTTTTCAGCCAAATAATTCATTAAGATTAATGAAAAATTAATACATATATTAAAAAAACAAACTTATTTAAACATTTTTCATATTTTCTTTTAAGATTTCAACATACTTCTTTTAGTTCAACAAAATGTTTAAATATAAAATTTTTGCTGGATTAAAATATTATGGTTAAAGAATTATAATATAACGTGTACTTTTTTATCTGAATAAAAATAATTAAATACCTAATGCTAGTAGTGAAAAAAATAATAAATAAAACAATGATACAAATATGGGGGTATAATACGCTTGCCTTGTAAATTATGTCCAGTAGACATTGACTCATGGAGAAGGACTTAATTTTTTTTTTGAAAATTGTTTCTCTTTTCAAAAAACGAATAGTTAATAAAAAAACAACCACAAAAAAAAGCTTAGTGAACAATAGTTTAAAGTGTCTATTTACTTGAAAAAAGTGTTTTTTTAAATTCTAATTTTTGCATGCCCCCGGTAATGGTTACCTCAATCCGACCCGTGGTAATTACTATTAAAAACAACTTACCCATATATCTATTTCGGGACCCGTATATTTTTTTCCTTCAAAAACTTCAGGAGCCGCGTACGGAGGACTTCCGCACCACGTGGAAAGTTGCCCGTTGGCAGTATAATAATTTGAAAAGCCAAAATCGGCTATCTTAATATTATTGTTTGAATCTAATAGTAGATTTTCAGCCTGGAAAAAAAATAGAATGTTAAAATACAGAAAGAATAACAATATTAAACACAGTTAAAAAAATTAAAAATAATTTTAAAAAATTTAAAATAATTTAAAAATTTAAAAATTATTTAAATAATTTTTTTTCATATACAATTATCCATAAATATTGAGTTTAGCTGTGGAGAAGGCATTTGGATTTTTAGGCACTTTCAAAGGGACTTTTTGCCATATTTTCTGGTAGAATCACCTGCTAAAATTTCGGACCCTATTTCAAATACACCGTGTATAGTTTCAGTGAGGGGAAATTCCACTATCATCGCCCATACTCTTTGTATACTTAATTTATATTGCAATTTTGTGGCAATGCCATAGTGTCAAAATAACTTTAAAAGTGCTTTCAAAAAAAGCATGTCAGTTGAGAAATATGTCTATCACAACTTGGTTCTTTTGCCGAAAGTACACGTTTCTTTTTTGTTTGCTGCATTCTGGCGCAGTCTTATATATAACTTTGATATTGTATGTTTAAACTTTCCTGAATCTTTTTAAAGCAAAAAAATCGAAATTTAGTTTTACTTATAAGTAAAATGAATTATTTATAAGGAAAATCAAATAAGAAATTTCTTCTTGTTAAATTTCATAAGACAAAGTTTAAATTGTTAAAAGGAGTCCAGCGTAGGACCCCTTTTATCATTATTTCAGTTTTTAACCAATTTCTGAAAAGATGAGTTTATCAATTGTATATATTTGTTATAATTTATTATTTGTTTATATGTTCTATTATTCTACACTACAAAAAAATAGCTAATATGACTTGTTGATATTTTTCTTTAACTATATTAGTGTAATATTTTTATTTAATAAAGTATCTTTATTTTAGTATCTTAATAAATTCAAAAATTAAAATTTTACACCAAAATTACATTTTTGCTTCAACTTTGGACTTTAATACTGCAAATTTTTTCCAATACATACCGTATTTTTAAATTAATAATGTAATTTTAAAACCTAATTTTAGGATAAAACCTCGGATAAAACTTAATAATCTAAAATAATGTTGTAGTCGTAAAGTTGAAGGGAAAAATGCATGGAGTGTTGGTATAAAACATAGAATGCTGGAATAAAATCTTTTTGGTAGAAGGAGATAGGATTGGTTAGCTGAAGGCTTTAATGTATTTAAATTATTGTAATTAGAGTCTAATATGGTATAAAATACCTTGATAGGTCCCAGAACGACTTAAAAAGATAAATAAAGAAATATGTTTAAAGAAATAATTGTAAATTAAGAAGCCTAGGTTTGGAAGATGGTGCGGCTCTTCCAATAATCTTTTGAATAATTGAAAATTGATTTTTTGGAATTATTCCATTTTGTGTATTTTGGAGATTTCTTATAAATAAAATATTTGATTATAAAAAAAAAAAAAAAAAAAAAAAAAAAAACAAAAAAATAAGTTTCTGTTATTTTATAAAAAAATAATTGTAAATGATCTGAAAATTTACAAGAATGATATGATCCTAATCTACAATGTGAATTATAAAAAAAAAACGGAAAACACCAAAGAACTTGACGACTTCTCAAAATTTGCTGTGAAGACTATCCAAATTATATTTTGTCTTGTTATTGTTATCAAAATTAGTGGAGAGCCCTTACCACAAGCCTAAAGCTTATTTGGGACTCCTCACAACTATGTAATAACTTCAAATAAATAAACTAATAACTAATAAATTTTTAAAATGACTATAATATTGTATTCTGAAACTTAATTTTAGAATGAAACTTTAATATCAAGCTAAAATCTTAAATTTAAAAGGTAAATTTTTAAAACGATTCAAAGGATTAAGTTATTTTTTTCATAAAAAAGTAAAAAAATGGTTTAATCATTTGAATTATAAAATTTATTCCTAATATTTTTCTCTAGTAGTACCCCTATTTTTATGGTGCATAGTTAAAAATTATACAAATTTCCTACGAAAACATTTTATATAATTATTCCGTGTGGCTACACAGAAAAAAAGGATTTCTTGAACCAAAGACTCGTTTCTTTTGATATTTTTAAAGCCATATTCTTCTGTTTCAAGGCTAGCTTTTCTTTGAAGCGAAGTCAATGTCCTTAAATAAAGAGCACGGGTTTTTAAACGAAGATTCGCTTTCTTCATTCAAGGACATTGACTTTGTTTCGAAGAAATGCTAGCCTTGAAACAAGAGAATATGGCTTTTAAACATATCAAAAGATACGTGTCTTTGGTTCAGGGAATCCTTTTTAATATATACTAGTTTCAGACCAAGTTTCCGATAAATATATAGCTATATAAAGATATTACCTACCACCTGTCTATAAGGTGTTTTAGTGTTTTCCAGATTGGTTATATTTCGCTTTAATATAACCGAATTATCACCTAATAAAAATAATAGACTATGATTATTTTAATAAAATGAATCATCAATAACCCTGTCCAATAAAACCTCAATCTATAAAGTTTCAAACAATGTGGCTATTTTTTACGAGCAATAAATCACGTGAAGCATTATCCCAAATTCATACCCTAATCCAGCTTAAAGGACCCTGAAAAGGCATTTTGCCGGCATCGGCAAGAAACCTTTATACGGGAAAGGCGCCTAATTTCGGACGGTTTCCCAATTTCGGATAGTAGCGTATCTAAGATTCTATCTGTAGAGGTAAAGAGAAACTTTCTTTTATGCGAAGCCAAAAGTCAAACTAGATCCGTCCTGTAATATGATAACGGTAGAGCTTTTCCCCGTTAAATGGCAACAAAAATCGTTTAAATTGCAAATTGCAGTTTTGTGCTCAGTTGCATTAGCATGCTTGTTTATTTTATAAATAATTGTTATAAAAGTTTGTGTTTATGTCTTGGGTAAGTTAAGATACTGGTTAAGTTGATCCACAAGTCAAAATTAAGCAATTTGAAAACATTTCTAATCTAAAAAGCAGAAAGTTGCCTAATTTCGGATAGTGAATTTTTGTGAATTTGTTTCCCAATTTCGGATATCCGAAAGCTAAGTGTTATTTGGGATAACCAACTATGATTTATTATTATTATAATGATACAAAAAACTAAAATACACAATTCTAAAAAGTTTAAAATTACTTAAGATACTAAGATATCTGAAATTGGGAATCTAAAATTATGGCTCCTATAGTATTTCGTAAAAAACTGCCTAAAGATTAAATTACTTCTTAAATGTTAAGAAATAACAAGAAACATAAGCAATGGGATTCAGATCTACTCTTGAAAAAAAATTCGCATATGTCCGAAATTAGGATCCCGTTTTCAAAGTTTTTTTAACCGTATTTTTTTGGAAAAAAACTGCAATAAAAATATTTTCATAATAAATCATGATTGGCTATAATAAGTTTAATGTTATTATATAAAAAAAATATCAAAAAGTTATACCGCCTAATTAATATTGGATAAATTGTAAATGGTATCCGAAATTAGGCGACTTTCCTCTACACTAAACTAAAAGTGTAGGTAATATCAATAAAAATCAGAATAATTTTAAACCAATGATTGTTTTTTATTGTAACAAAGAAAGTTTTATTATATCAATGTTTAAAATTTATTATAATAATATTAAATTTATTTATTTAAAAAAGTAAAAAAGAAAATTTTCTTTTTTTTTTCTTTTGAGCATAATTACGACTCCACATTGTGTATGATTTCAAAGTAAAAATTTAATACAAAACATAAGGGAACCACTGCCCTCAACGCTTGGGTGGAAAGTCAGCTTAAAGAACACTGGACCGAGCTTAGCGGTTGCAGGCAGGCAAAGAAATTCCTGACCAGGCCAAGCAAAGCTAGGTCGGTCTGGCTACTAGGAAGGGGCCGAGCAACCATAAGCCTCCTTACAGGGGTCCTTACGGGCCACTGTGGGCTTATGCGACACCTAAGCCTCATGCGGACGGTAAACTATCCGACCTGCCCTGGGTGTGGGATGGACGAGGAAACGCCCTACCACTTCATAGGGGAGTGTGAGGCTCTGGGCAGGCTCAGACAAGACGTCTTCGGAGTGGTAACACTAGCGAAGGAAGAGATGAGCCTCCTAGCCTGGTCAGATGTTATGAACTTCATCAGAAGGTCTGGCAGATTCAGGAAGAGGGAGGATAGGCAGCAGGTTGGGTAGGTAATCTTGGGGCAGACAAAAATGGCCATTGGGCTTACTTGTCAGGCGTCGGAGCCTACCCACCTTTTACTACTAAGGGAACCAATTAATGGTTTGATGTAATTGGAATCGTTTTTGTATAGTCCGACACACGGTAAGAAATCTATGACACGGGGAGGTAGAAGCAAAAAACGCCCCGATTAAAGCGAATTCAACGTGATCGTGTAGATGGATTTTATATTCAAGTATCTTGCTTTCTAATTTTTTGCCGCATTCTTTCGAGAGCTTTGAAACCGTGTGTCAAATATAATATGATATATTTAATAAAATTTGTAAACTATACTAAGTATAATGTCACTTGAAAACGCAATGTGTTAGAGGGTTAATTAAATTAAATTCATAAAAATATCTAAAGATGTTTTTAAAAATCTAAGTATTTTCTATAGTACTTTTTATAGTACTACAAGTACTACAAGTACGTATCTACTGCAATTTAAATACATTAAAGTAAAAAACTTATTGCTATGCAATTTGAACTTTGTTTCTATAATAAAATATTCATGACCAATAGCTAATAACTAATATATTAGTCATATATGACAAAAGCAACATATACGGCACGTAAGCCATTTTATTTGAATTATGCTTAAATTAGAAATAAGTAGATATAATTCCCAAAATTAGAATATTATTGCTTGTTATTTTTTTTATGTGAATATATGAATATGTAAATATATTTAAAAATAATGAAAAAATAACTAAATAATGAAAAAATAAAAAAAAATATTGCATAGGTAATGTGAAAAGAGCAAGATATTCGCACGTAAGCCATTTATTTTGTTTGAATTATGCTTAAATTAGGAATACTTATGTATAATTCCCAAAATTAGAATAATATTACTAGTTAACTATTGTTTATATGTACATATATTTAAAATTAATTAATTAAATAATGAATTAATTAAATTTAATTGCAATTAAATATGCAATTTAAATGTAAAGTATATATTGACCATCTATAACATTAAAATTAAGTTAAGTCAATTGGCTTAAGTTTTAGCTCATCATGTATAAGTTTTTCTTTTAATTGACCAATCACAGAAGAAATTTTAAACAATTTTAATGGCGGTTTCTTAAAAACTATTTTAACCTTTTTTACTTTCTTATAAAACAAGTATTGTTATTTTTCTTTTGCTTAAATCATCTTATTTTTCCCTGAAACGTCGAAAAAAATCAAAATAAGTAACAACAAAAATATGTGTGTCGGTCTGTCTGTATCCACGATAACTTAAGAACGCTTAAAGCTAGAGACTTGGTGTGCACATATATTTTTATATTATGTTGAACAATTTCATATTTGAGCAAAATCGGTCAAGGGGAAGTTGAGTAAAAGGGGGTTAAATTTTTGTTTTGCCCTTTACTTTCTTATTATTAAAAAAAGCACCTAAAAGGTAAATAATATATAGAAAATGTTATTATCGTTTTTTTTTTCATGCCCTTTGTCCCCCAAAATATTATATTATTATTCATAATAGAAGAAGATTTTAAAAACTATCTAAGGCGAAAAAAAAACACACAAAAAAATATTATAATTTTGTTCCATGACGGAATGGGGAAGGGAGCCTTAAAATGTAAAAAAATGTTCACAGTGATATGCATAGAAAATAAAATTACAAAAATTACACAGTCACAAAAAAAAAGGTCAAGAACTCTTTCAGAGAACTTGTATTCCAATGTACAGCGCTTCAAAATACATGGAAATTCGATGGTTTCCGAAAAAGTTCTTATTCTTTTTTTTGTTTTTTGAAAAAAAAAAGTCAGGCAGTAACATTAGGTATTAAATAATTTGCGTAAAAACAAGCCACTATATTCTAAAATAGGGTGCTAAACCCCTTATAATCTTATCAATCGTCAATATAATCTTTGCAGTTTTCAGGTTTTCAGCGCGTCTGCTTAAGCACTGTTCCCATACTTCGTCACTGGGAAACCAAACCCAGGACACAGTGGGTTATTAACAATAAAAACCTAATTTTGTTATTATAATACTTGAACAAAGTTAAAACTTTCTGAGTAAAAATAATAATAATAATAATAAGTTTTGTTTAATGTTTATTTATAACTAATTAGAATTTTGAGGTTATATTGTAACTGTCAAGAGATATAACCTCAAAATTTAAATTAAGAATCATGTTGTTTGTTTGTTTGTTTAACCTCGTACTATTCTACTTAATTAAGCATCCCCTAAGTCAAGGACTTGTGTGGGCTAGTAGTAGAGGGAACCGGCGGCTTATACTGACTTTCGAACCAGTTTCTAAGGAGTGTCCGTTTCACTTATCGCCTTCGCTAAATTTCAATTATTAATTAACTGAAAAAAGCAAATGGCGCCAGTGAAAATCGAACTCACGCTAGTAGGCATGCTATGCATACGCGCTAGCCACTATGATATGCCCATAGTATACTTATACTTATACTAACTTCAAAATAAAGTATATGAATTGTTTACCTGAGGGGTGTACTGTCCCATGTGTTTGACACCCACTTGTGTAGGTATATTTAAAATAACCTGATTTTGAAAAAGAAAATAGTACATTCAAGCAAAATTTAACAGGGCTGAATTTAGCAGATAATAAAGGATACTGCAAATTTATTTCTCCAGTAACTTTAAAGAAATAGATTTTTCTCTGGATTTTCGATATAAACTCCCCACAGTGTGGGGATAGGAGACGAAAAGGGACCAATCGATCCCGACGCTAGGGATGACGTCACCATAGCTCTGTGGGAGTTTCGATATACTTTTTAAAGCAGCCGATATGAGTGAGTGTGCCATGAATGTAAACAAAGAACTCTTTTTAATTTCTAAGTATGGAGATTTTTTAGAGAGCACTTACGAAAAAGAAGTTTTCAGGCGTGTTTTACATCGATGTATTCCTTTCGCTCTAAAGAAAAAAACTTGTTTAAACTAATTTTTTAGGTTTCTAAAATTAAATTTTTAAAATATATTAATAGCAATACCTAGCAATAGAAAATATTAAGATTTTTTTGCTATTTTTAGGGTTTCGTACCTCAAAACCGAAAAGCGGAACCCTTATAGGATCGCCGTCTGCCTGTCTGTTCGTCTGTCACAGCCGTTTATCTTAGAAACTATATAACCTATAAACATGAAATTTGGCATATACGTAGATTGCCTTAACGAGAACTTAATTCATTTGTTTTAAATTTATTTTTAGTTAAAATTGTAAAAATAAAATGTTGGGTTTCTTATGAAAGGTCAATTATAACGCATTTCAAACATTTAAATAAAAAAACGAAAAAAAAAAAATAAATTGACTATCGTTAAAAAAAGTGTATTTTTTTTATGTATTTTAAACCTATGAGAGATAAAAAAAAAGAATTATAAGTGTAAAATAAACAAGTATAAAATAAACTTTTAAGTATAACTATAGAAAAGTGCATCAAGGTAAGGTAAAGGGATTAGAACTCTTGGAGATATGGGTATATGTTATTATATTGGTATAGGAAAATATACGCTGATATTAAACAAATATTTACAGAATTAAAACTTTTGTATTCATTTGTAAGCATTCCATTACCGCCAACTACGAAACACAAATTTTCAAGAACTGCTTAGCTAAAATTACTTGGATGGTTGGACGATAAAAGTTTTATCAAACTTTTGCTTGGCTTTGACTAAATAAGGCATAAATAGTTATAACATAACTTATAAGTTGACATGGTATGTTACGGTGCGCTAGGACCAAATCATTATTCGATTTTTTAATTAGTAAAGTTTTCTTTTTAAAATTTGTTTATGTGGGTCGTAAGAATAATTTAAGAAAAAAATTAAAAAAATCTATTAGTTGGTTTTTGAGAAAAACGATTTCATTTAATTTACCTGGTTTTATGTAAAAAAAAATAAGAAAACAACTTGAATGTTATAAAAACTTCTGTGATAAATTTTGGTACCCAAACCCAAAAGTCGAAATATAAGTTGATGCCTGTGCAAAATGTATCAGATTCTGGGTTTATTGTACACCTAAAGTGGGACTTTGTGGCGAGTTTAAAGTTTATGCCCTATATTTTCAGCAGAGTTAAAATACGTAAGAGAGTTTTAAATTAATATTTACTAGGAGCCCTAGGGAAAATTAATCCCTTTTAGAGTTTTTATAATTTACTAGCCTGCAAACTTTGAATTTCGTTATGCTTAGCTTTAAAAAGCATGTTTGTTGCAAAAGTATAAGGGTCTGGGCTTACTAGTTCATAGTGTGTTAATAGCACGTAGGATATTTTTAAATAAATGTTTATTAGGAGCCCTGAATTAACTTATACAAAAAAAAAGGTTTATTTAAAAAGAAACTTCCCGATTATTTTGGAACTGATTGATTAATCGGTTCATAGGCACGCGCCTTCGCCAAAATTATAAAAAGTATACAAGTCATTTTATAGAAAATATTATAGAAAAAGTACTTTTGGTTTATCTATTGGTAGAAAACTTTATGAAGAATATATATTTTGTCCATATGAATATCTAGATAGTAACATATTCAAAAACAATAAGGAATTAATTTTATTTTTTGTTTTAATGCATTATTTTTATCGTAGCTCTGTAAAAAACATTGTGCATTATGTGCAAAATGGCCAAAACTACTTTTTAGTAGTTTTAAGGGCCACCAACGATGTTTTAACTTTAAACTTGGGTTAGGTTGACAGACAACCAATTAGAACACAGCATTTTTAACTTAAACTCAGTTTAGTCGAGATAATCCCAGTTTAAGAGTTGGTGCAAGTGGCCCTAAGTAGTACTTGTTTGATAAATTATCTTTTTTACGAGCCTCGTACCTCGTTGCGTAAAGTAGACCCGTCCAGCAAAGACGCTGTTTCCGATCTTGGCGCACGAATAACTATCTGGCCGAAAAGCGTTAGTTAGTATGACGAAGCGTTTAATGTTAGGTATTAATTCTTTCTAGACCTGTTTATTTCATAGGATTAATCGGTGTTTCCGTTTTTTCTGCTAGTTTATTAGAAAAATAACCTGTTCGTGATAGCTCAGTTAATAACTGCTGTTGTTTAATAGCTAGGTTTGTTCCTAATTTACTGCAACTGCTTGAAACATAGGTCTTTCATGTAGGTACTATTACATTAATAGGGTATTTTATAATTATTTTGAAGATTCTGTGTCAATTTTAATCTAAAAAAAATTTAATTGGACTCCGCCCGCTTCATTGGAATATTTAACAATATTTAAGATACTTTTTTAAGTAAAACCTAACCTAGAAGAATGTTTTTTTTCTGTAAGCTGATGTTTTATTCTAAAAAATCTTTTTTGTTTTTAACTTTAGGTCTCTTTTCGCGTGACCACTCATAAATAAATAAATTACATTTTTAATTGGTTTTTATTCTGGAAAATGATTTATCCGTACAAATATCAAAGGTAAAATAAAATATCAAATTTTATACCTAAAGGTTAGTTTATCCGGTCAATAACAATAACTAACTAAAACTTAGGTTAGTTTTTTTTTTCAGAAATAGCATATTAATTAATTGTTTTACTTTAATTTAAGAAAATTAGTAAGTCCAAATCAAATGAGCCCATAAGGTGCCTTTTTTTATTGCAGATTCATGTTCAGCATCCCAAAATACATAAGTATAGGTGTGTGTCAACCCCAGCACAGACAATTTTTTGCGGCTCTTTATAAGGCTCAAAAAGATAAAAAAAATTGTCTGTGCTGGTTCATAAGAATATGAATTTTGGGATGCTGAACACGAATCTGTCATAAAAACGGCATTTCATGGGCTCATTTTTTTGCTACACTGAAATAATATGAGATGTTTAGACAGTTTTTTCAGTGTAGCAAAAAAATGAGCCCATGAAGTGCCTTTTTTATGACAGATTCGTATTCAGCAACTTTTTTTTTTTGATAATTGTAATTATTATTGAATGATTTTTAAATATTTACCTTTAAATCTCGATGTACAATGTTGCGGTTATGACAATATTCTACAGCTGACAGAATTTGCCAGAATTTATTTCTAGCATGCTCCTCAGTCATTCTGCCATACCTTGCGATATAATCTGTAACAGAAATATTAATTATCTAGGAGTGTTAAAAAAAACAAATATGTAGTAACAATTTCTAATCCTGTTTTAGTGTATAACAAGATTTATTATTTAATAAATAAAATTTTTATGATTTTTTTTTTAAATTAAAATTTTATTGGTTTTAATGACAATCACCTAATTTAATTATTTTACTTTTAGGAACAGGCCCGTAAAATCCAATTTCACGGCCCCAAATCTTTAATGAAAAGAGTCTCGTCTGGAGGATGTATGTTTGTATTATCCTACTAACACTGGTACGTCGGCCGCCCGATGGCCAATATTTAGCCGACGTAATTTTAGTCGACGGAAGGTTGGCCATCGGACGACTGTTGTGGGTTTTAGGGTAACAAACTTCCATGCGGTACATTTAAAACAATTTACAATACGATATTTCAAGAACGCATTAATATAAAGTCATGAAATTTGGACCTAAGTAACGTTAATTTTACGCATTAAGAATATCATCATAATCATAGGCTTAACTAGGGGGGGCTTAGGGGGCTAAGCCCCCCAAATTTTGTTAATTCCTCCCCAAATCAAACTATAAAAGTAAAATTACGCATATATTTTTTACATATACATATATGTAGGGGGCTCAAGCCCCCCCCCCAAAAAAAAAATTTGGACCTGGTTACGCCCCTACCCATTCTTATCCTGCTACACTCTTAGAGTCTCTATGTCAAGCCCAGACATAGTTTCTAAAAAAAAACTATACTTTTTTCAGTGTACCTACAAATCCATTTGATACCTAACTAGTTAGTTTGCTTTTATAGATTTTAATAATTACTTAGGCGTGTTATATTGTAAATTGCACCATTCCTTGATCCCTTTGCCCTCTAGACCAACCCCAAATACTTTAACCCCCAAAAAAGCATTCCCCACAGTTTGCCAATTCTCTCCTTCTACCAAATCACTCTTGAATGACGTCAGAGAAATTCAAGGTCTGAAACGACGTGGGAGCCGAGTACACCAAAAGTGACGTTCCGCGAGCAAAGAATCGTTGATGTGAAAAATGAGATATTAAAATGGAATTAAAAATACATTGTGTTTTACATTTTTCTTCACAGCCTATATCTCCGTTATTATTAAGGATAAACAACCCTGTAAATACCTATACCCTTTGACTTAGGGAAATTGTTCCAAAATTCATGCACTTCATACCCCGGTTCTCGCGTTATTATACATTATAATAATAATAATAATAATAGGGGGTGTGTTAGGGGGGGTAGCCAAAATATTAAATCTCCACAGCCTTGAATAACGCGAGAATCGAGGTATGAAGTGTATGAATTTTGGTACATTTTGCGTTACGTAATACACGTTCCCTTACCTGCTTAAAACCAACCCCTACTTGTTTTCTTAACAGCACCCCCTATCTTTTTTAGTGATCATCAAAGGATACTAAAGTCTAATTATAATATTACTTTATAGTATAAAGTTTATATTCTTCTTCTGGGAAGTCACTTAAAACCAAAGAAAAACGAGATAGAATGCACTTTAATATAACCTCCTCCTTTTTTGGAAGTCGATTAAAACAGTTACATACATATTTAAAAAGTTGATTTTGACAAAAAACGGATAAATCATAGAATTATTTTTTTAAATTCTTTATGTAGGGTTTTAAATTAAAGGTTGCAAAAAGATGATTTTTATAAAACGATGATAAATTTTTATATTTCCAGGCTTCGCTCGTTTTAATGTGACTTCATCAGGGTAGTCAGATTTTCGTTTGGATCATATGTGCCGGTCCCAAGGAGTCCACTTTTTGTTCATACACTGGTAGCTATTAATTGGGGTCCTTAAATTTTCTAATACAGAGATTTTTTTATTTAAGGTTGATCGGGTCCTTTGAGATATATTTTTTTACGCTGGGGTTCCTGCAACTACTGACGTGAGATTTTTTACTTAACTACTAAGGTGGAGTCTTGCAAACTTTACAGGATTTATTCCTGAAAAATATACTTTTATGAATAAGTGAGAAAAAATAATACTTTTACGTATCAAATTCTTTCATGTCTCTCTCTCTCTCTCTCTCTCTCTCTCTCTCTCTCTCTCTCTCTCTCTCTCTCTCTCTCTCTCTCTCTCTCTTTCTCGTTCATAGCTCAAATGGCACTACAGTTTATAAATAGGAAGGTTATAGAGACTGCGGGCTGGTGAAATTTAATTTTCAGATGGTAGTATCATTCGGAGTCTATCATACTCCATATCAGTAGCTACGGGTTATAAATAAGGCCCGTAATTTTTCTGCTATTTTTAATAAAGGCTGAGTGGGCTCTTGGAGAAATATTTTTTATGCCAAGGCTTGCTTTGATTTTAAATAGAACTGAGATTGTTTTATAATTTTGCTAAAGGGTGGTCACGCCCTTTAAAGGCCCTTTAACAAATGTTTTATTTTTATGCGGACACACGTAATAAATTGAACACGTAAAATTTCCCATTAAACTTTGAAAGTAATATTCGATTTTGCATTTTTACTTTTTTTCCTTTTTTACCAAGTTTGCCTGCCTCCGGAGGACTGGGCCCGGCAACTTTGTAACCCCTGTGGCCCCTGTGCCCTGGTCGGTTAATAATGCAAGGTTTGTTACTCTTCTTAAAATTACTGATAACACATTAAAGTGTCTTTTTGTCTGGAACGTTCCAAACGCAAGCAAATGAAAGGGCATAGGGTAACATTTTCAGAAACAAAAACTAGATGAAAATTGTTTTCAACTTGAACTTTTCTGTATAAGAGAATGTATAACTATAGGTCAAACTCGAAAAAGATATTTGTACAGTTTATAAGTTTTAGTTTTATTTTATGAAACTTATAAGATTGTTTCATTTTGCTTTTCCATAATAAAAAGAAAAACTTGAGTTCACCCTTAGGGTTAAACGAGAATAAAATAATAGGATTAAACGAGCATAAATTTATTTTATTTTATAAAATAAAAGTTTACTTTATAATTACATTACATTTTTAAAATATACAGTACCAAAATAGCAGTATCTACCTAGCAATAAAAAGTTTCATCAAATCATTATTTTAGCTCACTTTTCTTCTAAAATCATAGGATAATAAAATATCCTACGGACAAATTTTAATTCGGCGACTCAACATTAGTTGAAATTCCTCGATTTTCTAACCCTAAAAGTTCCAATATCTTACTACTTAAAAAAAGTCATTATTTTCCAGACTTTTTATCATAAAAATTTGAAATCAGGGCAAAAAAAGTTACAATTTATTGCCTTGTGTTAATAAATCCAAAACCAGCCAAGGGGGAAAGGGGTTAGGCTGTTCTGGTTCTGGTAGGCTCATATAACGAAAAAACACTATACAAAAGTACGTATGTATCTTATTTGAAACAAATGACTTTAACTGGAAGGATTGGTGTAGTGGTCTACGGCGTCTGTACATGACAAGTCTATTAGCCAACTAGCGTGAGTTCGATTCTCACTGGCGCCGATTTGACTTTTTCAGTTAATTAATAATTAAAATTTGACGAATGCGTAAGTAAAGCGGACACTCCCTATAAAAACTGGTTCGAAAGTCAGTATAAGCCGGTGGTTCCCTCTACTACTAGCCCACACAAGTCCTGGACTTAGGGGATGCTTAATTAAGTAGAATACTACGAGGTTAAACAAACATGTAATGTAATGTCCTCGTTTAAAAACCACAGCACAAATGGGGGAAAAAAAGAGTTTCACATACACCATTTCAGATTGAAAAGGCTATAGGTGTCTCATTCTCTAATATAATTTCTACTAATAAGATTATTTTCAGCATAAAGAGGAAAATGTATTTTTATTTTTGCTTAAAGCATACATCGAGTTTTAAGTATTTTAAACAAGAGAATAATATAATACATTAAATCATCATCAATAGTTTAAATTGGGCTAAGCCCAGTTCTACATATATATTTCCTTTTAAAAACAGATAAAATCCTAATATGCGAAAAAGAACAGCTTTCTTTCTTGCATTTAATCGAAACACTTTACAGAGACTGTATTTGCAACTCCCTAAGGCTACTATACCATATTTAGGGTTTTATTTTGTTTTTGTCACGAAAGAATGCTAAGTGAGCATACTATATTTTAAAGTGTACTCAAATTCATACCCTTAAACCTTTTGTTGTTTTATTTTATTTTTTTTTATTTTCAAGCCCATTTTCTCGTGAAAAAAAAAACTGTTGCAAGCACAAAACAATTTTTTACTTTACTTGCAAGTATTTAGATGGTATAAGGACTTCTTGTAGTATTTGGTGCCATTTAGAGACCACAGACCATTTTTTATAAGGTACCCAGTAAACACGTAAGGTTGCAGATATCCTGAAGAATTTTTGAAAAGGGATACATTGTGACTTCTCTCCGCAACCACTATGCAACTTTTATAAAACGTTTTTCTGTGATAACAATGTAATTCTTCAGCACTCCTACCAGCAATCACATGTAATTTTTCAATAAGTACCTAACTTAATATATTAATTTTAGTTAAGGCCTAGGTCATGCTAATTTAGTGCACATCACTGGATTAGTAAATGGGACCCTCTATGCCTGCCATTGGGAATACACTATGTAGTCTACAGCTTTCCCCTTTAACAAACAAGCTTGTTTGTTAAAGGGGAAAACTTGCAAATTGCGAAGTTTATTAGAAGTACATATAAATATATAAAAAAAAGTAATTGTTACTATGTATATAATGTACATCCCTATAGTAAAACTTAAAAAAAGTGTAATTTGCGACATTCGTAATTCACCAGCATTTTCTGAACAATGAAACAAGAAGTCTTATAAGAAGTTGAACTTCTTGATGCAACTTTGTGAGAACTTCTTGTAGAAGTTTTGTGTTTACTGGGTATATATTTATAAAATATAATAATGTAATTTTAAGGTCGCCATCTTTTCTTACAAAATTTCTTACTACGTCAGTGAAATGAATAACTAAAAGACGCCCCTGGTGACCCTGGAGATGTAACTTAAATGGCGTAGGGTCTGACATGTTGCAACATGGTAAATAGAATAGGGAGTTTCCAATTAGGTGAACTTTAAAATTTATTGCCGATCGAGTGAAACACAACGAGATGTAGCAAGACCCAAAGAGATAAATGGGGCATCAAATTAAACTAAAGGATATAGGTTTTAATTAGCCAAAAACAAAAGTAAACTGAATTTTGACCCAGTGTCACTGGCGAGATACAGACAAACGCTTAATAAGTTATCATAAAAATCGGTCCGGTTTTTTAGGTTCTAGATAAAATAAACAATCATCTCTAGCTAGCTAGGTAGGTAGGTAGGTAGGTAGGAGATAGGATACTATGCCATGGTACAATTTTTTTTATCCGTGTATGTAAAACATCAATTTTTTATTGTATACGTATTGTATATAATTAATGTGTTTATATATAGCCTAATTTTTGGAATAAGTATTAGTATTAATTAGTATTTTGTGTTGTTTTTACAGAAGAAAGTGAGTCTACCGCCCCACACAGTAAAACAATAACATAGTACGTGTAAAGATGCAAATCGCTTGCAAAATAACTTTACACCAGAGACTATCTAATTGCTTAATTGCTGTATGCTTTACACTACGATATTCTAAAAATGTTTTTAAAATTTTAGGTTATCCTTCTTCCACGACTTTTTATTTGGGCGCCAAATTTGAAATATTTTGCTCGCGTTTCATATAACCCGGGGTGCTTCATAAATACTCACGAAAAATATAAAACTTGCGTGTCTCATTTCCTTGTTTTAATTAAATGTGTGTTAGTCTCAATGCAGGTGTTGATCTATCACTAGACCTAAATATTTAATTTTTTAAGTATCAGTTTTTTTGTGGGCAATTGCAGTTATGTTACAGAAAATAAGTAAATTCCCTTGTCTGATATAACTATATTTAAATAACTAGATCTACATGATTTGAATTTAATCAGAATGAAAGCGGAAATTTATTTTGGAAAATAGGTATTATCGAAATTTTCATGCATATACAGCATTTCCATATAGATAAAATCAAATAACTTACCAAATATTTCTCCCTGACTAGCATATTCTGATACCAAATATATCATGTTTTTAGTTTCCATAACCTAGAACCAAGTAAAATGTATTTAAATTAATTAATTCTAAAATAAGTAAGAAAACTAAGATAACGGAGAGAGCATTCGTTAATTGCAAAAAATAGTATTTATAATCAATTAATTTAATTAAAATTAAATAGATGCTTGAAATTATATATAATTTAAACTATAGTTAACCAACCGGACTGTTATTTAATAACACAACATTGTTAAATAATACAGTAACATTAGTAAATAATACTAATGTTACAGTATTATTTAATGTTGTGTTATTAAATATCACATGACATATAATAACACTAGTCAAGCTCCGTTATGTTATTCAATACGATAACGGTATTTAAGTGTACACTGAGAGCTCGTTACCGTAGTAAATACTAAACGTTTTTGCTTATAAATATGGAACCCCGCGAAAGTTTAGGTAAGATTTACTGGTTGTTACAGTAATAATTAACGTTGTTATAGTTCTGGTTATTGTTTGTTTGTTTGTTTAACCTCGTACTATTCTACTTAATCAAGCATCCCCTAAGTCCAGGACTTGTGTGGGCTAGTAGTAGAGGGAACCACCGGCTTATACTGACTTTCGAACCAGTTTGGACTTTTTTAACAGCCAGTGAATTTTAACTAAACTTTCGTGGGGTTACATATAAGCAAAAACGTTTAGTATTTACTACGGTAACATGCTCTCAGTGTAGTAAAATTAAAAAGAACTAAGAAATTTTTTTTGATAAACTTTATCAAAGTTCAAGGATACTTTAGGTACACGAAATTATTTTACTAAAAAAAATGCGAATACTTTGTGTCAAACCAATTAATTTCCTTCAAGAATTTTACAAAGAAAAAGAAGAAGATATAATTTGATAATTTAAAAAGGTATATTTAGCTTTCCAGAAGGAATCAGTAATAATTTAATAATATAATATACGCTTGCTTTTTTTATGTAAAATTTAATTAAATTTTTATAAAATTTTATTTTTTAACAGGAGATTTTTTTTCCGAAAGATATTGCCTTGTATCTTCAAAAAATAAATGAAGTGCGTCATAAAGCCTAAGTTTTTGTAATTAGGTAAAAATTCATTACCAAAGTCTAATAATTGGTTTTATAATTTTTTAGCGTATGAAATAATTCAATTATTGGGGAATTGACCATTTAAATTACGTCGAAGCGACAAATTAGACATTAACAATAAGTATAATTGTTGTTAAAGATAAAATTTTACAAAAATTAACAGTGTTTTTTATATTTTTTTAATTTTTAATTATTTTTTTTCAATGCATTTTTTACTTTGACTGTTGGATATTTTCAAAATAAAATTTTGTTTATTAATAACTTTTTTAATCTTTATTAATTTTTGTTCAAATTTTAAGTAAACTTATACGTACTTTAGAGGTGTCTTTTGTTTATTCAGTTTACTGGTTTAAACCTTTTTTACGGGATATAATATTTCTGTGTCTTAAAACCCCATAAGGGATAATAAGAAACAAAATTTGAAAAAAAATATATTTTTTTACCACTATTTAGTTTAAACAAGGTATTATTTGAATTTTATACAATAAACTTAATACTACATAAGTATCAATAGATAATACAAAAAAAAGAAGTTTCTGTCTTTATCAACCGACTTCCAAAAAGGAGGAGGTTATCAATTCGACGTGTGGCTTTGTTTTTTTTTTATGTTTGTTCCCGCATAACTTTGGAACGAATGAACAGAATTTGATGAAACTTTTTGCAACTTAAAGAGGGCATTAATGAGGTGGTCCCGTTTTAATTTGACGCTCGGATAATTCCGGGTAAGCCGGATAATTAATATAAATCTAATCATTTGGAATTTCACCATCTAAATTAATTACTAACAATATTTTTTTTATTATTTTGTTATTGTTTGCTGTAAAATTGGCACCGACTTAAGTATTTCTTATTTTTTACTTTTTAGAGACATAGAAGTCGGTTCATTTTTTTTTTGCAAAAAGTTTTTATTACTTTTTAGAGACATAGAAGTCGGTTCATTTATTTTTTGCAAAAAGTTTTTATGTTAAGTACTAATTCTAACATGCTCTGTTTCTTAAAACCCCGAGTGTTTCTTATTAAGCCTTTCTCCCCTAAATAAGTGACTTTTAATCCCATAAAAATTTTTGTTGAAAGAAACTTTTCATCTTTCATTCTTTCAACTTGATTATTTGTTTTAATGAACCTAACCTACAGGAAAAGTGTTATTTTATTGACAGCAATGTTTTATTTTGCGTTTTAAATCATTTTGTCTGTGAATAGTATATAAACATATCTCCAAAATTAGTTATATATTGTAAAGAGGTGTTGGACAAAAAGTTTATCTTTGACTTTACATGTTATAGAATTTCTATAGTAAAGGATTCTTTAAAGCTTCCATTAATTTTTTTACCCTTTGACTTTTTCTGACATCTGATATAGTAATTTTATTGAAAACAGGTTGATAGATTATTTTCCTTTGAAGGATTAAGCTTTTATGCATTAGGTTTACATGTTGAAGCTAAGTACTCTATAAATAAATGGTCGAGTGGGAAACCCGTGTATTTGGGCCCTAAATTTTAGGGTTCAGCCAAGGAATTTAATCCTAGACAATAACATAGAACCCTTTCTTAGTTGCGGGGTAGGTACTAATATCCAAGGTAACACAGCCACATAAAAAAATCAGGAATTATATTGTTTCGGAGACCATTGTATTTCTATGTATTTTGAGGCGTTTAATCCGAATTTGAGGTCAAAAAGCACCTTATCACAATAATTTTTTGACCTCAAATTCGGATTGAGCGACTCAAAATACATAGGAATACAATGGCCTCCAAAAAACTCTTGACCTTTTATTTTGGGTTGCTGCAGTGTGGCCAGAGAGAAAAAAAGAACTTTTTCGGAGACCATTGTATCCCTATGAATTTTGAGGCGCTAAACTCGAATTTGAAGTCAAAATAACACTTCATTGGGTAAATTTTGGAAAACCTCAAACACCTTATTTTCGTACTAAAAATAATGTTTTGAGGTTATATCCAAAACTAATCGGATGAGGTGATATTTTGACCTCAAATTCTGATTCAAAGCCTCAAAATACAACATTTGGTCTCCGTAAAATTTATGATCTTTTTTTGTGTGCCTGTGCAATTAAAGACAAAAGGTGTTCTCATATCTCGTTCAGATTGCTTGGCCAAGGTGAATGAAGTCAAGGTGCGCTGATCTCATAACCGCTTCTCATTGGTGGCTGAAATGACGTAATTAAATTGTACGATTTACTGATAAATGGGATATTAAAATTGCTATAAGTAAAACCCAAAGAAAATATTGTAGTTCGCAAAAAAAATCCTTTACTTTCTTATTGTGCTGGTTTTGCTGCGATATTTTATTCTAAGTTTCTTTTTTTACATTTTTTTCCCCACAATTTTTAGGCCAAGCATGAACAACTATTGTTTGCCTAAATTCTGCATATTATGCGTCCTTTCTTTTTGTATCAGAGTAGAATGGAAATGTCAAACATATTGAGAAAAGCTAACTAACCATGAAAATCGATTCCATTAACCCTTTAATTGTATTAAACCTGCAGTGTATGTAGGAAATTTGGGAAATTACCTAAAATTGGCCGACGCGCTGAGAATTGCATCGATATTACCAATGTCGTCGGAGCAGATTACATTAACCATAGTTAAATAGCTATCTATCTATCTAATGGTTATTTCATTTATGAAGCAGGCCCGTACTCTATGGATAACCCAAGCCATCCTGAGACAGCCTGTTAAAATGTCTTGAAAACCAAACCGGATCCGAAGCGCCCCCTTATTTTTTATAGGCTAATCGAACTCCACCCGTACTCTTATTAACCAGTTAACTCCGAATTGCCCTGATGCAATAAAGGGATATTTACATGTTGTACGTAAATAGGAAAAAAGTAATCAAAAAAATGAAAAAAAAAAAGAAAATAATTTAAAAAATTTAAAAAAATACTTCCCAAAAAAATTAAATTCGACAAAAAAATTAAATTCGACAAAAAAAATTGCCCAAAAAAAAGTTGACATAAAATCTTTAAAGATTTCCTCCTAAAGGTGACCTCAATTTTGTCAGCGGTTTACCCCTCACGTAAAATACTTTTTTTTTAATTTGAAAATTACTATATTGGGGTTTCTAAAATTTGTATATTGTTGTTTTTAAGGTTCCTGAAAGTGAATATCATAATAAAAAAATTCTAACCCTACCCCCTGAGGGGCGGTGGTAGTTTTCGTGAAAATTGGAATATTGGAGTTTTTGAGGTAGCTGAAAGCGTATCTGATAATAAAAAAAATCTATCTCAACCCCGAAGCATTGACTACCCAATGCCTGAAGGATAAGGGTTATTGTCGTAAAAATTGGTATATTGGGGTTTTTGAGATCGCTAAGACTAAATCTTAAAATAAATTTTTGGAAATCCACCCCCTGGTGGACGGGGGTAGTTTTCGTGAAAAAAAAAAGTATATTGGGTTTTTAAGGTTGCTGAAAGTGAATCTGATAATAAAAATCCATTTCACGGGCCTTGGTGAAAAATGGGAAAGCTCTTTTAGTGGGCAGTGTATTTTAGACATATCTCAGCAGATCCGAATACTGATAATGTCCTCGCTCTACGGTATCAAAGGTGTCATCTGCGGAAACTGGCGCCTACGCGAAGGAGCATGAGAAAACAGAAGTGACGAAAGTCCCTTTAGTAATTTTGAATGCTATATTACCCATTTCTTATTTATTTTACTTCACATAGAATGATTGTTTTTTAAAAACCAATTAAATTTTAATGTCAAAATTTTCAACAAAATGTTGTTTTTAATAATTATAAATTATTATAAGTTTTATAATTATTATCTTGCGAACAAAATGTCCATAATTATGTTTATGCAAATTTTAAAACAGTTCTAGTAACTGAATGAAAAGTTTATTTAAATTTTCATTTAAAAAGGCGAACTGTACTTGACATAAAGACTAATGATATACTAAAAGTTTTTTGAATGACATTTTAAAACATATTTCATAAATATTTTTTAAAAATTATAAAAGCGCAAGGATACAATTAAATTTGGTTTGGACTTTTTCAAGCTAAATTTTACGGGATGATACACAAAATGAGCATGTTATAAAACATATATGTACATAATACATATATAAATAACAATAACTAAATAACAATGACAACAAAAAAAATTGGAAATTATTACCTACTCGGACTAGTCATACAGTGCGTGTCTAAAGTCCGCCCCTCTTTTCATTTTTAAACCGCTTTTAAAAGATTTCAACTTGATATTTGATTTATTTTTTTGGTATATATTTGATATGTTTAGCACACTGGAGGCAGGGGGGCAAGGGAAACATTTTTTTAAATGAAAAGGGTTTTTTTTTGTAAAGACAATCTAAATGGCTAAAAACAATTCGCTTATAGGGACTATATCGCGGAAAGAGATAAAAGATACAAGATCGGTTAAATTAGAAAAAAGTAGCGCATTTTTATGCTGAGCAATAATCTGAAAGAAAATTTAACCCGACATTTTTTGTTTTTTAATTATCGCAAAAAATAAAAAATCCCGATTTTAGTTTTTATTTTTTTGATCGAAAACCGACAAAGCTAGACGTTTTTGATTGAAACATTGTTAAGGTACTTTTTTGCAAAAAATCTAAATCTGTTTATGGCATTTTAGTTGGTGATTCAATCAAAAATCGGTTTGCTCGAGATAATGGGGCACAAATGTGTGAATTATTAAAGAAAAATTAATTTTACCTAAATTAAAAAGAAAGTGCCAGATAGATTTTTTTTAATTTTCACCCAAAATGTTCTAAGGGGCATGCCTAACCGACATAAAGAACAATTTTGGCTTTCGAAAAAAAAAAAAAAATCTCTAAACGTGTAATTTTTAAGAGCTATTTTAAAAATTCGTTTTTTGTGGAAAACACGTTAAAAAAATAACAGTTTCAAATCGAGTTCAACGTCGCAAATTTTGTTTTTATTTGCGGCCATTAACCCTACCCAATAAACCGAAAATCAAAACTCCCTGAATTATTTCCAGGTAAAGCCTTTTTTATTGACCTGAAGACTGGACTACAACTGGAAATATGCCGGGTACTGCTTATAAAATTTCTTATCTTAAAGAAAATACTAATTTACAATCTAAAATGGATGGTTTAGATTTCTGCTAAAATTAAAAACTATATATCGTGTCTTAAGTTCGTTAACACTACCTTCAACTTGCCCCTGACGCCCGACGTCGGCGATGACGTCGCGGCGTCGCTTGGTAACTGCACACAAGCCGGTGCACTATATTCAGTTTTACTACGTTGCAACGGTTGCATTGCTAACAGTTCTGCTCACGTTTGCAATTATTTTACAATTTTATTCTTTATAAATGAAATGAAAAAAATAAAGGTGATAAGCTATAGCTTATAAGTTCTAGACTAGAACTAGCTAACCAGAAACATTTCTACGCGAAACTGTGATGTTTCTACAAGTTTTTGCGATTCCTAATTTTTCACGCAAAACTACAGCTTTTTCCAAACCGCAATGTTTTGTTGGTGTAAAAAGTTGGCGTAGCTACACTGAAAGAAATGGATTTCAGAAAAGTATTTTTACATTTCAGATTACAAAAATTTACATTATGTATAATATACCGAATATTTACAAAAAAGTATAAAAACCTTATAGTGGCTACCGCTGGCCAGCCTGCCCGAGCTAACTTTCTGACAATGTAAGAAAATTGTTTGATTATAGTAGTCGAACGCATTTATATGTTTGTTGTTGTATTCTATGCAAAATATAGTGGTTGGCGCATATACAACTATTTATTGTTGTATTCTATAACCTTATTACGCTATTGATTACCATAGTGTTCTATCAGTGTGGTATATAATTTTTTCAAACAGTTTAAAATCAATACTACTAAAATGGCTTTAGCTGAATCAAATTAAAAATAAATGATAAAATAAATATACTCTATGCAATTTACATGAGCAGAAGGAGACTTCAAGAAAATCTCATTTTAGTTTCCGTAGAGATTATTTAGCTAGTGAGATTCGATATATGCATTTTAATATATTTTTTTCACTACTAGCTTTAGCACATACTATTATTTATCATGTTTTCAGACTGTGAAATCAATTTTCTTCACCTATAGCAATAATAATTTTTTCTCTCCTAGTAGGAGTAAATTTTATAAATAAATGATTTCTGTCACTTTAGATGTTTTAGTTCTTTGTGCAATATTAAC
>OY294050.1:9942219-10049517 GCA_958510825.1 Brachypterus glaber
GATAGTTTAACTAGGTTTACCTAATATATTTTTAAATAGAATATTATTGAATAAAAATTGAATCGTTTACCAAATCGCCTTGTAAATTCCGAAACATCGTATCTGAAAAATGGGAACTTGCCAGAGACTAGAAATTATTATTTTTTATGGAATTAGTAGGGTAGTAATTTAATAATTGACTAATTTATATGAATAACAACTTATTATTGTTTATATGTAATTAATAAAGTTCTAAATAAATACCTTATTAATTGTTTAAAAAAGGATAATTTGTTATACCTGTCAAGTTGTCATTTTTCAGATACGATGTTTCGGAATTTCCAAGGCGAAATTGTAATGGTAAATAAAAATAACTAAAGTTAATGTCTTCTTATTTTGTCTTATTGGTTCCTAAGACTGTTTATTGACAAAGCAAATCGGACATTTTTTGGAAGATTATTCCACGCACAAAACACTCTATTACTTAAAAAGTTTTATTAACTAAATCCACCCAGTTTTTTTATGCACTTTCTTACTTTCTAAAGACCCCGCGGAGTAAAAAAAAATATTGTTAGTCCGTCAGTTCGTCTATTCAGGTCAGGTTTAAAATTAAGCTTTTAAGAGGGTTACTCAAGGGGTGTTTCTTTAGTTTATCTCCAGTTCCCCAAATAAAATTAGTTTACTTATAAACAAAAATCGAAATATCCGATTTTCATAAAAATGGTTTTAACTATTTTGCTCAAATTTTTCAAGTTCATGGTATATTACAAACATAACATGTTTAGTTAAGTAACTAGTAGTACTATAGTACTATCATAGTTACTAGCTTTCAACGGAAAAATCAAATAAGAGCTTTAATTTTGGGCGATTTAGGCGAAGGCGCGTTTAAATACTATATAATACAAATCTGAAAATCTTTTCGCGTTAAAGTGCGGTGGAGCCTTACCATTTTCAATTAATTTTATTTTGATAAGTGCTCTTAAGCCATAAAGAGTCACAAATAAGCTTTATGCCAAGCTTTATGCTTGGTGCTAGGGGTTTATATATACACATCTTAAATTATTAGTTTTTACAGGTAATTTTCTTGTACAATAGTCTCAAAATGCTCCAAAATATGAAGTTTAAAAATATTTTTAGTTCTATGACCTCCAGAAATCAAAACGTAGTATATCCAAGTATAAAAAAAACCTTTTTTTAAATAGGATGTTTTTAATTTAATTAATTATAATAAATAAATAATAAAAATAACAAATTAAACCAAAATTAATAATATTTATGTATACATTTATAAATACTCAATGGGGAAATATGTTTTGAGCCGGTATGTAAAACTGCCTTACAGGGCCATACAATCAGATACTCTAAGATGAAGAAAATATTGAACTGGCCAGCAAGGTCCCCCGACATGATTTCATTGCCATTGTTCATAAACACATTCTATTATTATTATATCGTTATTAAAATGCCTTGTATAAAAATGCTTGCGGGGTTTTTCCACTTCAAATAAAGTAATACAATATCGTAAATACGTCTGTGTCTCTTTTTAACGTCATACTTGTAGATATTGACGTATATTAAAATTAATTTATATTTTTTAAATATAAACAATAAATAATAAGTAAGATAAGCCTATGTTTGTTTTACAAATATAATAAATATAATAATTATTTTACGCATATTAAACTTTCATTAGTTAAACGCTAATAAATGATAATTTTAAAATTAAATTAACTTCCTTACTCTGAATTATCTACTTTTTTACATCCCTTTACAAGAATATCATTACTTTACAACAGGTCAACTCCTTAACATCCCTATAGATAATAGGGGCCGGGGATAGCCAAAACAGAAAAATCGCGGTAAGAGAGCCCATTTAGTGGTAGGGCCCTTAAGGCCCACACGTTACTGTCAAGAATGGAACTAAATACATTTGACAATAACTTACCGTCAACGGGGGTGACTTCGGACGGTGTGGGTGACTTTGTACACTTTTTCGCAAAACCCTCTGAACCAAAGCACTTGCAGAAGTTGTGGGGTTATGTTCACAAGTTGTGGCGTTCAATTCCACAACTTGTGCACATAACGCCATAACTTGTACACACGTGCTTTGATTCAGAGGGTTTTGCAAAAAAAGTGTCCGAACTCACCCCATTTGACGGTACAATTTTTTTTGTATTTTATCAAGTGGATAACTGAGTGCATATAGTACGAAGAAGTCAATGACTACTAGGCAGTATGCGTCTGGTTCTTGAGTTATCGTATCTACAAGATTTGTGACATATGGATGGTCAGAAGGAAGGACGGATGGATGGACAAAAAATTAAAGTTGTTCATAATTCGATAAAAAAAATTCCATATAAACATTTTTAAGGAATTGAATAAAAAAATTTAAAACCATCCTATAATAATGTAACTTACATTGTAAGCTACATTTGGTGTAAGTAAGCAAGCATGCGCCGAATATGTTTCACATACAGAGCAGTCCAAAAAGTCACACTCCCCCCTCTTAACTTTTCAACGAGCTGAGATATCGACTTCAAATTTAGAACTCTTAAATCAACTTAAACTATCTTTTAGCATATATTTGATACGTTCAGATATTAAAATGTGGGCAGGGGGTATGGGGGACATTTTTTTAAATGAAAAGGGGGGTCGTGTGAGACATCATTTTAAAGCTTATGAAATTCTCCATTTTTACTATATATTTTTTAAATTTTTTAAACATTTTATTTTGGATTTAAAATAGGGTTGAAAATGGGTATTTCTGTTAAAAAGTTCTCTAAAAAAATCAAACAAACATTTAAAAATTACTAATTTCATGATGAAAAAACGTAAATTATACTTTTAAACTAATTTTAATTGACATAAATAAAAATTTACAAAAAAACAAAAAATTGAAAAATCAAAACCTTAAAAAAAATGTTTATAAAATTAAAAATATATACAGTTCAATAGAGAATTTTATTTGCTTTAAAATGATGTATCACACGATCCGCCTTTTCATTTAAAAAAATATTTAAAAAAATGTCCCCCATGCCCCTCTGTCCACGTTTTAAGAGCTGACAGTATCAAATATATGCTACTAGATAGTTTAAGTTTTCTTATTTAAGACTTATAAATTTGAAGTCGATATCTAAACTCGTTCAAAAGTTAAGAGGGGGGGATGACTTTTGGCCCGCTCTGTATGGTCGAGGTTTTACCTCGATTATGTCGATCATTTCTTATAAACTTATTTTTATGCTTGTAGTAAACAAATGAATAGTAAAAATATAATTAAAAACAGATAAAAAGTAAAATTATTTATGCGCTTTTAATTAATATCGTAATTATAAGTATTTGTATTCTAATTATCAAAACCTTAATAATAAAGGTCTTTACCGATATTTTCTACAGAAATATAATTAATAATTATTTATAAGGTATATATAGTTTATATATTTTATACAGAGTTATTTTTTCAAATGGTACAATGCCTTTAACTTTTAAGCGGCGTAAGATCGAATTAAAATGGTATATTGGGTTACTATAAACTATCTTTTTTTTCTAAATAATATATTTTATAATAACACCTAAAGGGAAAAAGTTTTGTCTTTGCAAAGGGGGGCAAAATTTTAAATGGAAGGATGGGTCTTGTGGTATGGGTCTTGCCCCGATTTTTACCAAAAACAATCCCAGCCTAGAACTTTGGATAATTAACCTGTGGTCCAAATTTGAAGTCTTTAGCCCGAAGCGTACTTGAGTTATCGTGGTCACAAATTTCCCGGACACACAGACCGACAGACCGACCGACAGACAGAATTTTTTTTTGACGGAAATCATATGTTTTGGATATAAAACGTCCAGAAACAAAGAAAGCAATAAAAAAAATTCGAAATTTTTTTACTAACTTTCATTGGGAAAAGTAAAAATAAACTTACTCTTGAATAGACAATTTGGATACCCTTCAAATAATGTGTCATACAACCCCTTTCTATTTTAATTTTTGACTTTCAGGGCCCCCTATAGTTAACTATAGGATCATAGGTTAACTAGTTATTGAAAATTATAAATGCATAAAATTTATGGCCAAAGATAATTTATTTTACGTTGTATATTTGTTCTAAAGTTCTCAAGTCAATATCTTACGCCATTTAAAAATTAGAAGCACGGTAAAATTTAATAGAATCACCCTGTATGATGTTATTAATAAATAATTTATAAGGCAAACATATTTTATACCTTGAAAGAATCCGGATTTCATGTTTTGTTTTCTTCATTACAGGCGCAGACTGGCTTCTTGAGAATAAGGGCATATCCACAGGCTCGCATAACAAGCATAGTACATGTACTATGATGGCACAAAAGCCTTCTAAGAAGATTCTTAAAATAAATAGCCGGAAGGACAGCATGCTTCTTAGAAGCATATCTATTTTGCTCAGGATATTCTAAGAACGATTAAAGAAATGCACAGGATACCGTTTTAATCATGCTGGGAGTTCCTAAGAAGCTTCTTGTAAGCCGCTGTATCAAATAAGAATGTTTTAAGAAGCATGTTAAGAATGTTCTTAGAAGTAGGTAAATTTACTTTTAAGAATATTCTTAGCATGCTTCTTAAAATATTCTTATTTGATGCATTTAAGTAATATTGAATATTGGGCATGCGCAAACAAAGTAGGTAGGCATTTCAGATTTCTACATTAATCTAGTTTTTCTCTTTCTTTCAAATATATTTTATGATATTCGATCCTTTTTATGGATATCATAAATTTGGACATGGCGAAATTTTTTACGTCTTTGTGATAAACCTAATAATTAAAGCATATAAAAATCTTTAGATATAGCATCCATCAGGTAAGACTCATATACGATATGCAGTTTTACTGTTTGTTTGTTTGTTTGTTTGTTTGTTTGTTTAACCTCGTACTATTCTACTTAATTAAGCATCCCCTAAGTCCAGGACTTGTAGTAGAGGGAACCACCGGCTTATACTGACTTTCGAACCAGTTTCTAGGGAGTGTCCGTTTCACTTATCGCCTTCGACAAATTTCAATTATTAATTAACTGAAAAAGGCAAATCGGCGCCAGTGAGAATCGAACTCACGATAGTAGACTTGCTATGCATACGCGCTAGCCACTACGCTATGCAAACTTTCTACCAGCCATAAAAATCATGCGCCACACAAAAATCCAATGTTTAGAGAAAAAAAATAGCAAATAATTATCATTTCAAAAAATAATAATTTTAATTTTTTGTCTAAAACTATATAAAATCACTTTATGTCTAAAAATACATCCATTCCTACTACTTAAGGGTAAAACTTATGTTATTAACAGTAATTTTAAGAATATTTGTAATTCTAACCTAACAAAATTAAAATAATATAGACGCCATATTACTATTCTAAAAACATTCCCATTAGAATATTTTAAGAATATGTATTTGGGAATATTCTTAGCAAAATACTCTAATCATGCTTAGCATGTGCATTATAGCATTATTCTCAAAATATTCCCATTAGAATATTTTAAGAATATGTTTTGGGAATATCCTTAGCAAAATACTCTAATCGTGCTAAGAATGTTTAGAGTAGAAGCACTTATGCTACTACAGCAGTGCACCTTTTAAGAACATGCTTAGCATGTTTACAGCATTATGCTAAGAACCTTTTCAAGGGAACGATTAAAAAACCTTCTTAGGATGAAGTGTGTTATCAGGGCATAAGAATGCGATGTCGTGATTGGCTTGATATGCCGTCATGTATCTTGTCAGCCAATCACAATCTTATGTACAATGCGTGTTATGTGAGCCTGTGGATATGCCTTAAGTTGGCAAATAACAATGAATCCTTTATTATAAGGAGTCTAAAACCACTAAAAACCTCAAAAAAAAAAAGGAAAATCGACAACTGGTCAAAACAGGTCCGGAAATTTTTTTATATAATTTGTTGATGAGCCATTAGCAGTGAGTTCCGGACAGGATTTTACGAGAGTCTAGAAAAGCTTATTGTCACCTTAAAAATCACACAGCCCCACAAAGAAACGAAAAGTCCAGAGTTCTAAGGAATACTATGGTATTCCTATGCATTTTTTGACTCTGAAACCGAATCTGATATTAAAAAAAATCGTAGACCCTCAAAATTTTGAGACATAGCGCACAATGGGTTTTTTGTATGCATTTGAGCCCAAATAAAAACCTAAGGATTTCAAAAAAGGGGCAAAGAGTCTGGAGGGGGTTTAACGTAGCAAATGTCAAAAGAAATATCATACAAATTTTCTGGTACCCTTCACCAGAATGTTTTTCTTAATTTAAACAATTTTGAGGATAAAAGATCTCCCTGATCCTTATTTTTTTTTAAATCACACGCACAGTGGCAAATTTTTATACGAGTTTTATGATAAAATTTTGCCACTGTGCGTTCGATTTAAAACAAATTATAATTATAATTAATACGACTATAATAATAATTTCTCTATCCCCATCACCAGTCCGCCACTGATACGATAGAATTAGTTAAAGAATTTTTTATATGAATATAATTGATAAGTAATTAACTGTTAATAGCTTAGCTGTTTAAACAAATATTGACTGTTCTGCCAAAAAAGGAAAAAGATCAAGTATTAAAATGATCTTAATGCAATAATATATCACGTAAGTACCTATGACAGATTACACAGGCAAAAAAATAGCTGTCTTTGCTGCGGTTGAGACCCACCTCTTCTTATGTATTTTGGGATGCTGAACACGAATCTGTCATAAAAAGGGCACTTTATGGGTTCATTTTTTTGCTAAACTGAAATTGCAGATACGAGATTTTCATCATTTAAACGGGTTTTTTCATAAATAAGCCCATGAATTAAGTTTTTTATGGCAGATTCGTGTTCTGCAGCTCAAAATACACAAAAATTGGCCCACAAAAAAAAAAATTGTGCTGGGATTAAGATCCACCCATTCTTATGTTTTTTTTGGGATGCTGAACACGAATCTTTCATAAAAAATGCACTTGGTGGGCTTTTTTTTTGTTACACTGAAATTTTAAACTAATAATATGAGATTTTCACCATTTTAGACAGTTTTTATGGCAGATTCCAAAATATATAATAATAGTTGGGTCTAAACCCCAACACGGGTAACTTTTTTTTGTGGGCCTATGTTAATAAAGCTGACTATAGGTTTTCACAAGAATTGAAAAATCGAGATTACTTGTCTTAAAATCAAGACATAACGAGAGTTTTTTGTGCCTGTCATTAAGCCTAAAATGAAGAAATGTTGCTCATTTTAGAACTTAAAAGGGCACAGCTACGCCATTTTGAAAGAAAACATTCTGATTGAGGTTATCCATTTACTGTCCCTTTATAACGTGCCGTGTTAAAAAAAATTAAATAAAACTCCTTCGGACTTAAAAAAAATAAACAAGCTAAAGAAACATATATTTTTAAAAAATGGCTGTGAGCGACCTCTAGATTTTTTTCAAAACTTCTGGGATGATACCCCAATAAACAAATTTATGAGGTGACACCCACAAAATTTTCAATTTGAAAATTTGGTGAGTCCTAGGGTTTTTGAGGTTGCTGAAACCGAATCGGATTAAAATTCAAAATGACGGATCCAATTCAGTTCATGTTTTAGGTATACCTACGCAGATAAATTTTATAATTGTCGTCATACTAAAAGATATTTAGTCAAAAATATAACATAAAATCTATATTCGTTAAAAAAGTAAACTAAACAAAAATATTTGGGAATCATTTTTAGAATTTTCCGGCTATTTTTAAAGCCATTTGCGTCACTGAGTTAGTTATATTCTAGGTAATTATATGATTAAGTATAAATAAAGTTTAATCGTACAATTTTATATTAAACATAAAAAAACTATGCAACTTAAACATATACCGGGTGAGTTTTATTTATGTCCACCCCCAAAATTAGATTAATCTCCATTCAATAAAAACGAAACTTTAGTGATTTATATAAGTTTACACTGGCTAGAAAATATCGGATTTAATTGTTTCATTTCCGGTTTCACCGGAAGTGGCATAAATATGTTTTTTTTAACGGAACACCCTGTAATTTTTTACATTTTTGAATTCAGCCGAAAATTCTATGTATAAAAACTGAATGTTTTTTCTTTACTTTTTTTTGTTTTCGTTTTTATCATATAAAAATATATACCGGGTGAGTTTTATTTATGACCACCCCCAAAATTAGATTAATCTTCATTCAATAAAAACGAAACTTTAGTGATTTATATATTTTAACATTGGCTAGAAAATAGCGGATTCAATTGTTTCACTTTAGGTTTCACCGGAAGTGGCATAAATATGTTTTTTTTTTAAACGGAACACCCTGTAATTTTTTACATTTTTGAATTCAGCCGAAAATTCTATGTATAAAAACTGATTGTTTTTTCTTTACTTTTTTTTGTTTTCGTTTTTATTGTAAAACAATATACAGGGTGTATTTGAAATAGGGTAGGAAATTTTAACAGGTGATAATAAAATATGACAAAAAGTTCCTATAAACATATGTCTAAAAATGCGTCATAAGGGAGCTACGCCTCTTTGAAATTGGCTAAAAAAATCGGTTTTTATTTAATAACTCAGGAACCCTTTGAGATATATTAACGAAGTTTTGCACGTGAATTAATCCTAATAAGGCCCATCTTTGTATGTCATTTTCACGTACTTATTTAAACCAGGGGTGTGCGAAACGGGGGGGGCCTTATTAGTTTTTTGTTCCAAACTTTTTTCTGTGTAACTTTTTTGCAACATTTTAGTATATAATTTTTTGTCCTCGAACCGTGGAATTTCACCTTCAAATGAATTTTTCTCGAAAACGGTTAATCCTACAGTATTACAACAAGAGTACCTTTTTTATGTATTTTGACCTGAGGAATCATATTTTAAAAATAAAATTGCAAAAAAGTTACACAGAAAAAAGTTTGGGACAAAAAACTGATAAGCCCCACCCGTTTCGCACACCCCTGGTTGAAATAAGTACATGAAAATAACACATAAAAACGGGCCTTAGTAGGATTAGTTGATGTGCAAAACCTCTTTGATATATCTCAAAGGGTTCCTGAGTTATTAAATAAAAACCGATTTTTTTAGCCACTTTCAAAGGGGCGTAGCTCCCATATGACGCATTTTTAGACATATGTTTATAGGAACTTTTTGTCATATTTTATGATGTAGAATCACCTGTTAAAATTTCCTACCCTATTTCAAATACACCGTGTATACCGGGTGAGTTTTATTTATGTCCACCCCGAAAATTAGAATAATCTTCATTCAAAAGTCCAAACGAAATTTTAGTGATTTATATAATTTTACATTGGTTTCACCGGAAGTGGCATAAATGTGTTTTTTTTTAACGGAACACCCTGTAATTTTTTTAAACATTTTTGAATTCACCCGAAAATTCTATGTATAACTGATTGTTTTTTTTTACTTTTTTTTTCGTTACCGTTTTCGTTTTTATCGTATAAAAACGAAATTTTAATAAATAATTTAAAAATTCAAATAAATTCAGTCCGATCTGATACATTTTTAAAGTGTTTGTTTACTGTTTGAGTCAAATTCATGGTAAAAATTCGTAAATTTTCGTGGCGGTTTTTCGGCGGGTTAGAATCTTTTGATCATTTTGAAATTTGACACATAATTTTTTATGCTTAAAAGGAAAAAAATTAGATTCCAAGCCCTTTAAATTTTTCACTTATACAAAAATTACACACAATTTTCAACGAATTTTTTTACGATTTATGGGTAATAATAAAAAATATAGGGTCCACCCTAGTGTTACTAGGATATGGGTGACATTTTCGGATTCAGCACATAAAAAAATATTTTTGTTTGGGTTTAGCGTTAGTTTATATTTCTACAAAATTTGTCGAATAATCTGTTGCCTTTTTTACTAAAACTTGCAAGGTTTTTCCACCTCTGTTCAGGGAGAAGCAATACTTATATATCTCAAACCAGATATTTAGCAATACTCGCTCATTTATTATTTATTTATTGACTTATAGTCGTTTTGGGACCTTGGATAAAGGTATTTTATACCATACTAGACTGTAATATGTGTATTACAGTTAGTTGTCATGCATTTAAGTATAGTGCGTTAGCTTAGATCTCTAACTTTTTTTTACGTACGGTGTTTTGCGTCAATGATGACGCAGATTAGCTATAAAAGGTATTTAAGATTGTCTAAGTAGATTTAATATGTGTGTGGGAAAAAATGCTAACTGGACTTTATTATTTTATTGTTTGTTTCTGAAAGTTTTATTTATCTATCACTACTCGTGGTACTTTACCATACACAGAAGAATATTTATTTATGTTACGAGAGAGGGCAATATTAGTTTACTCACGAGTAACATACAAAGTTTTATCCAATAGCTAGCTTAGAAATTCATATTTTTACTAAAATTTTAATGACATTTACAAGAAAATAATTTGACAAGTGACAGTTGAGTGCGTAACATAAACAATTGTCCAATCTATAAAGTAAAAACCACGTGTGGGTTATTATTATTCTTTATTTAAAATAAAGCTAGGAATTGTATTATTATCTGAATGTATTGTATAATAGTATATTATTTACCAAGTGAGAGAAGTTTAACATTTTTGATCTGCGATAAATTGCGGGATGAGCGAGCTAGCGCGGGGGGGGGGGGGGGTAAGTCCTTTAAAATTAAAAAAAGTCAAGACTCTGGACACCCTAGTGTCAAAAACGCTTTGCCCAGAGACTTGAAATTTGGAACAAAGATTTTCTAAGTAGTGGAAAAAAATTTCAAGTTCCTATGTCAAAGCGTTTTTGACATATCGTAGCGTAAAGTTGTTTTGCAAGCGACTTGCATCTTTGCGCGAACTATATTGTTCAGGTGTTTTTCAATAAAAAGGTTTGTTTTAATAAGAACACCTCAAGTTGAAACAAGCCAATGTTTTTAAATTTCCCAAATCGACAAAAATGGCCATAGAACTAAATCAACCAGGGCCGTAACTTTAATTTATTTAACATATAAATTATTTAAAACAAAGAACAAAAAAAATGTTTTTAAAACACATTATGACGCACGAACTAAAACACGATAACACCACGCGGCTATTACATGATTAGTATTATTTTTTTGTATTTATTCCAATTTTACTAATAATAATAATAATAATAGGTAGTTGTCAATATTTTTTATCTAGCTTGTCCTATATTATCCAGACATATTTTGATCAATAAATAATTATAAATATTAACTGAGGTCAACATTAAAAACAATAGTAACGTAGCATAGACAATGTAACTTAAGGGAGATACGGCCCTTCGAAGATGAACAAATTGAATGGGGAGCAAAAAAAGCACCAATAAAATTTTAATGTTGAAGGACGATTCTTGATTTAAAACCAAGCAAAAAAGTATTCTTCACTGAAACACCTAAATTTAATATTAAAGGAGTAATAGCCTTTTAAAAAGTAATATTTTTGGTGGCACAAAATGTTACTTCATCTTAATTACATTTTTTTTTTTGAAAACAGATGCTCCTACATTATATGACATTTTTTATGTATTTTTAATCAAGGAATCTATATTTTTATAATACAAAATATACTCTCCGCAAGTGTTTGAAAGAATTTTTAATAATTTTAATTTTATGCTTCGATTTTAGCACCAAAAATAAAATTATTTTATCACAAGACTTAATATGTTTAGCGCCGCAGGCAATTTTTTTTCGAAATCCTATGGTTACAAATTCTCCCAATCTGATGGATGGATTATTGGTTAGTTTAGTGTCAATAACTGGGTAAATTAACCTTTAAAAGAATTTGTTTAACCACTCAAGTTTAACAAACATCAGTTTGGACTTTTTTTTGGGGTCGTCCATAAAATACGTCACACAAATTGACTAAAATTCACACTTCATACCCCGTTTCTCGCGTTATTAAAGGCTGTAGAGATTTTATATTTTCGCTACGCCCCTAATACCCCCTAATACCCCCCTGTTGGGGGGAGCGTAGCCAAAATATGAAATCTCTATAATAACGCGAGAAACAGGGTATGAATTTTGGTCAATTTGCGTGACGTATTTTATGGAAGACCCCTTATAACAAATATCTATAATAATTTTTTTTAATTATAATGTTTTACTACATGCCTAACCTTTTACCAAACCAAATTTTCTGTAGGATTTATCATCTTATTAATGCTAGACTTAACTATTATAGACAAGGTTACATAAACAGATACAATTTATGATACATTTACTATACCGGGTGTCCCACCAGGTTCTTGACAAGCTATATCTCCGTTATTTGGTAAGATAGAATTTTTTGCAAAAAACAACCATTCTGAATCCAATCCTAAATCTAAAGTTGGCTTCCACCGGTGAGGGAACGTTCAAGTATTACGTAATGGAAAATGTACCAAAATTCAAACACTTCATACCTCGGTTCTCGCGTTATTCAAGGCTGTAAAGATTTCATATTTTGGCTACCCCCCTAACACACCTCCTATTAGGGGAGATAGCCAAAATATAAAATCTCTAAAATCTATAACAACTCGAGAAACGGGGTATGAAGTGTATGAATTTTGGTACAGTTTGCGTTACGTAATACTTAAAAGTTTCCTGAATAAAAAAATAAACGAAATGAGGATAGCCCCCTGGAATCGCAAATTGTGTTTTTCTTAAAGTTAATTTATTTTTAGTGTAAATTATTTTACATAAAATATTCCATAGACAATAAAAAATGTGGCTGATTTTGATATAGGAAATATGCGTCATTGTAAAAGTTGGATTGTTTCCAATTTTATTCCTTTAGATTTCCCATTCAGTATTAAAAATTTTAAACTAGCCAGACACAAATAATCAAGTTCATACACCCAGAGTAATTACTTTTAAGTCTACTTGACTTAAAAATCAAATAAGTAGATATTATTCGAGTAAGGTAAATTATAATTATACTATACTACAAAGGTTTCGCATTAGTTTATTGCAATAAAAAGTTTTCTCTGCCACGTTCGAATCAATCACCAAAAATCCAATGGCTCATGTCCCAGTAAGCACATAATAACAATTAGATATCAATTAGACAGCTCTATATCCACTGAACGCCATGTCTATTATGGATCTCTTATGGATATCCACTTAATATACTTTAGGGAGGTTAAAAAATAAATGTCCACTGGCTATCTATGTGGATATTCACTGGATATCCCGGACATAGGCGGACATTTGGATATCCATGGAATATCTACTGTCAATCCAGGATTACCACTGGATATACTGGATATCCAAAAAGTATATCCCCTGGATATCTACTAGTTATTATGTGGTGTCTAGGCAATATACCTATATTTAAAACCTTTTACAAACAGGTGGACCGGGTGATGCAAAATATAGTATCGTTAATAGAATGTTATTTTGTTTGAACCTTTTTTTATTAAATAACTGAGATAAAGATAAATTATAATATATTTTTTATTTGGATAATCACTATCCAATGACAAAACATTTTCAAATGACGCATTTTAGTGCGTTAATCAATTTTAAAAGTACCATTGAAAAAGTTAAATATTACCTACCAAGTTATGATTGCACAATTTATAATTACGGGGCAGGCCAATGACAATTAGTGGATATAATAAAATTATTTAAAAGCTTTATCTACAAATTAAACTAATACAGTAGTGCAATTTTAATCTCGTTAAAGTTTTTAAGAAACAATCCATCAAAATATCATTCGTGCATTTTGAATTATTACTAATAAGTTATTAGACACCTAGTTTTAGTCTGGCACATAAAAAACTTTTTTTAAGGTACTTGTTCTCGTGCGAGTTATCGTGTCATGGACTTAAACCATTTCCGTGCAAAATACTTTTGATACATCAACACAAAATTGTCAATAAAACCATTTTTATTGTAATTATATTAGAGTTGATGAAAAGATTTAAATTTTTTACTCTTTTGTCAAAAAAAATGTTTTATCCAATACATATAGACGCATATAGATAATGAGACAATTACCAGCTTTATTTTAAATAGATAAACTCAATAATAACCCCCGCGTGGCTTTTACTTTATTGAGTGGATAATTATTTATTTTACCCACTCAACTGTTACTTGTCAAATTATTTTCTTGTAAATGTCATTAAAATTTTTAATAAAAATATGAATTCCTAAGCTATTTATTGGATAAAACCTTGTATGGCACTCATGGGTAAACCGATATTGCTCTCTCGAAAATTAACCTGCTTGGCTGACGCCTCGCAGTTTAATTTTCTCATGGGCAATATCTTACTTTACCCACTAGTACTATAAATAACTATTATTTTACTCATAATAAATAAGTACCCAAATATACACGACACAAAAACGCCGTAAACCCAATGTGTGTGCTCTGTTGACGTAGTCTTCATTTAAAAAAATGATAAAGCTGAAGTTTGTAACGCTTTTTTGCATCGAAAATTCTAATAGTACATTAAAGTACTTATTCCATAACACGTTTTTAGCGCACTAGTACTTTAGAAAACTTGCCGCAAGCGGCTTGTTTTCTAAATTTGTACTCGTGCGATAAAAACGTATGTTATGAAACTAGTACTTTTTATTATATATGTAATTTTAATTTTCGTTGCAAAATATTGCAAATTTCAGCTTCATAAAAAATGGCATTGTATATTTTGCAATTACAAACAGTTACAAACGCATCTCATTAGAAAAATAATATAAACATGTTTGTATTGTTTTGTAAATGCAAAATAAAATAAACAAAAACAAAGCAGAAATCTAAACAGGAATAAAAATAAAGATAAAAATATAAACTATAAAAATGTTATCACCAAGTGTTACTACAGGATTGATCCTTTAAATGTTACGACTTCTTCTTTAAGCCCATTGTACTGCGCCTTCGCCAAAACTGCAAATACCGGGTGTCCCACCAGGTTCTTGACAAGATATATCTCCGTTATTTGAAAAGATAGTATTTTTTGCAAAAAACAGCGTTAAATGGGAGCCTTTGAATTTTTTTTTCACGTATCCAAAACCACCCCTTGCTTACCCACCCCCTTAAAACCACCCCCAACTTTTGTTTTTTAAATAGCATCCTCGCATTTTTATCAAAGCATATGAAAGTACATTTCATTCTGAATTTAACTATGTATTATAAAAATTAATTTAAATAATAATAATTACTTTGTTTACTAAAGAGAATATTTTTATCACTTTGTTATACTGGCCAATTTAGTTAAAATAGAAATACTGTCCACTCAAGGCTACTTTTATTGCTGTTAAACATAATTGTTCTGCAAAAAAGTATACTAGAAGACTAATAGTCTTAGACTGTACAAGACTTACTCTTCTAGTATACTTTTGTGTTTGACAGTTCTATTTAACAGCAATAAAAGTAGCCTTAAGTGGACATCCATGGATGGATGAATGAATGGATGACAGTCCAGAGGACAGAAGATGTATATTTTTACCAAGGCCCGGGAAAGTACTATTACAAAGATATATCCTCTATTTTTATAATCCTGTGTTTCAAAGGACCTTATACATAAAAATATTTATACCTATAAAGTTTTTCACAATGTAGTAACAGGTTCCTAGAATGCCGGCATCCCTTTATGTATATATCCTCAGATATAGCTATAGCTAGTAGTATATCTACAGAAATTATTGTTGGTATTTAATTATAAATATCAGTAGGTAAAGAGGATTATGATAGCAAAATTAATATTAGATAAGGTCCTTTAATCCAAAATTATTGTGTATATTTACCTCGTCACCTACCTATGATAAAAATATTCATAGTATTAATACTAGGGAATTCCCTATAGGTTTACCTCTGTTTTTGTAATCCTGTGTTTAGCCAATTTGACAACTGCGAAGTTCCCCTTTCCAATAGTCCTTTCAATATCGTAAAACCCGACTCTGATGGTCTTGCTTATTCTCTCGCGCTCGCCCATGATTTTACCCCGATTTCTGACTGAAACTATCCTTTGAACACACCAGTAACTAAACTTCCCGTAATTTTTCACTGGAAAACATAACTACACCGCCGGAAAACACCAGTTTTTGATTCTAAATCGACGATTTTATATCGGCGAGCCGCGCGATGTTCTATAAACGACTAACAGAGCGTCAGCTGATAGTAAATAGTATACTATGGAAAATGTGATCTTGCTCAGAGACCTGGTGCGCCGAATGACGTAAGTTGAACGCACGCTATTTATTTCTCCTTTGGGGTGTTTTGGAGGAGATAACTTGGCGGTCTCGATTATATTTGATTTCTCTTTACTTTCCCCTATGGGGACGTCCATTATAATATGTCACACTTTTTTGGTAATTTTTGACCCCTTCCCCCCTTTTTACATTCACACCGGCACTGACCCCCCTCCACCCACTGTTACGGGTCGTTAAATTTTTATATAAAAAAATTGTACTTTACAAATGTTTATTGCATTTCCTTGAAGTCAAGGGTGAGATAGAAAACTCTGGAGAAATGGGGATCAGTGAAAAATTAGGGAAACACTATATACCTATATATTTTTTTAAATCACGTTATTTTGAAAACTAGGGATTTTTTAAACCTGCTGGTGGTTTAAGACAGCCGACAGGCAAGACAATTTTTTTGAACATTTCTTTACAAATTGCATTTTTTTTAAATTTTAGGTCGATGAAAATACCTTCCCTTTAGGAGAAAGTAAAAAAATACATATAACTAGGGTTCCCGTAGTATTTTCCAAACATAATTCCAGGACAATTCCAGAACATTATAATTTTTTCCAGGTATATTTTCTGAGAAGTTAAAATAGGATGATACATATTCTTATGATAGTAAGATCCAGTATAAGTAAATAATAAACTCTTTAAGAAAAACAGGAATAAACTGAGAATAAAAAATAAGTATAAAGTTTTTGGTATATTGCACATGTAATAAAACCTAGGTGTAATGTAATACTTTTAAATATACTCGTGTCAATCTGACGTCACAGCGCGTAAATTAAAAAGCACTCTGTAGTGTAACTGTCACTTATTTATTAAGACTTAATACATAATTATTATATAGAAAATGTATATAAACAAAAATCATTTATTACATCTTAAGAAATAAGTTTCAATTACCCTGCTGAGTGGTATTTAGTTTTCGCGCTGTGACGTCAGATTGACACGAGTATAAAAACATTCTCAAATTGAGATAAAACATTTGAAATAAAATAAATATAAATACATAAAGAAACATAATAACTTAGGAAAAAACATAATGTAAAATTTTAAAGAGCTCAATTTTGTTTTGAAAGTTCATTTATTTTTTATTGATTCCAAGGAATCGGTAGACTTTTTCCTATAAGCGTTTATTTTGATAACAAGGTATACCTTGTTAAGAAAAATGATTTTATAAAATCATGTTTCTTTTCAAGGCGATTTCATTTACATCCTTGTTTAACTGGGTTACTGTAGATTCCATTTTATTTTATTTTCGTTTATAATTTCTAAATTTCAGTTTCAGCTAGGATAAATATAAGTCAGTAAAACTCAAGGACAAAAAACAAAAATCCAGGAAAAATTGAGAATAAAAGGCAAATTCAAGGACAATTCCAGGACTGGAACATATTTTGAAAAAATCCAGGACGCGTGGGAACCCTGAGCCTACTCTGTACTCCTACCTACCTACTTTCCATTAAACCTAGTTCTCAATAACCCCACTCTCCAAAACCATACTCCTACTATAATAATTTGTGTGACATGTAGGGGAGCATAGGGCACATTAGGAAATGGGGCACATTGGCTGTATTGGAAGCAGAGTAATCCTTATGGCAAACAAACGGATGTGAAAAATAGGAATGCTCTTTTACTGGACAGTGTATTTTTACATGTATTGGTCACGTCCACGTCACGTCCCAATGTACCCCACCCTCCCTTACTTTACGACCAAAAAATATTTCTCACTATGGAAAATGTTACCTTGCTTGGAGACCTGAGGCACCGAATGACGTTGGTTGAATTCGCGGTTTTCTTCTTTGAAAAGCTTAGGGGTGTTTTGGATCAGATAAGTTGACGATCTCGATTATTTTATTTGTTCACACCAGGGCCATTCCAGCGTTTCGGGTGTTTCACTTTTACACATTAAAACTAATTTTATGAATACTTCCCAGTCCGCACATATATGGATGCAACATGGTAAAGAAAGATTTTTTAGGTAACATGGGCCATATTACATGAGACATAACATACACATGTATGCTACATAACATGCCCTATAACATAAAGATTTTTTACGTTACATGTGCCATATTACATAAGATGTAACATACATATGTATGATACATAACATGCAATATTGCATGTTATGTATCATATATATGGTACGAGAACATACACGATACATAAAATGTTATGAATTCAATACTAAATATGGCGTCTATATTATTTTAATTTTTATAGGTTAGAATCACTAATATTCTTAAAATTGTTGTTAATAATAAAAGTTTTACCCTTAAGTAGTAGAAACGCATGTATTTTTAGACAACTAAACCGATTTTAGATAATTTTAGACAAAAAATTAAAATATATATATTTTTTTTAAATGATTATTTGCTATTTTTTCTCTAAAAATTGGCTTTTTATGTGGCCCATGATTTTTAAGCCTGGTAGAAAGTTTGCTTTCACAGTAAAAATGCACATCGTATAAGAATTTTGCCTGATGGATGCTACATATAAAGATATTTATATACTTTAATTATTAGGTTTATCAAAAAGACGTAAAAATGTTCACCATGTCTAAATCTATGATGCACTCCATAACAAGTAAAATTGGGAAACGCCTACTTTTATTGTTATGTACCTAGTATGTTTCTGATATGTAGCATGTTATGTAGCTGATACATAACTTGAGGCGGAATTGTTAAAGTCCAAGGACTATACATGGACTATAAAAATTACATGTCTGCAACATCACATAGAACAGTGGTTATGTACCTGCTATGTTCCTGCCATGTATTTGTGTTGACTGGGTTATTGTGCTAATAGATTGGTACATGTATGCTACAATTAGACTAATACACCAGTTAAAGAAACTTGTTAAAATCTGACATAAAATTAAAAAAAAAATAAGGAAGGTGTTGGCAAAATTGGCCGTTTCGGGTGTTTCATTTTTTTGAAACACCCGAAACGGCAAATTTTGCCAATATCTTCCTTAACTTTTTAAAAATGTTGTTTCGGGGTTTAACCGTTTGTTTAACTGGTGTATTAGTATAATTGTAGCATACATGTACCAATCTATTAGCGCAATAAGTATTCATAAAATTCGTTTTAATGTGTAAAAGTGAAACACCCGAAACGCTGGAATGGCCCACCAGGGGAGTATTATACTCTTTCCACGGACCCCAAAAATTAAAAAATATCAGCTGTTTATATTTTGTGTTCATTATTAACCCTCTGCCACAAACACCTTACTTATGGAACGTTACTACAGACATGGCGTAAAAATTACGCCTCCTTTTAAACAATTTAAAAATCAAACTATTTTTTTAATTTTGACTTATTTATCGTTAAACTTGTTCGTTATAGCTTTAATTATTTAATTATAAATGCAATAAAACAAAATATTTAAATGAGTTATTTAAAGAATATATCATAATTTGTACTATAATATTATTTTTTGTTAATTTTGACTTGGTATGGAAATTTATTTAAATAACATTTTTTATTATATCGTATTTACAGACATGGCGTATTTTTTACGCCGCCTGATTTTAAGTGAAAAATCACTGTACAACATATCAACTCCGCTCGGATTTAGGGCTTAAACTGAATGTCCGAAAGGTAGTGAGACGCAGCAGCAGTTAGTAGAAGTGGGGAGAATTCACAAATTGCATACTTTCCAGCCATAAAATCTACGCCGTGGGTTAAGTAAACAAACGTAGAAAAAATATTCTTTGTATTATGAGCGCAAAATTTGATTTCCGGTACAATAGTAGCGGAATCACTTAAGTGATTCCAGATCTCGGTTGACGCCCCAATCTGCAAGTTCCACGCTTAAACATTTTGCGCTTTTTAATAATAGCTATTTTTTAAAGAGTCAATTGTATACAATTGGTATACCAAGTTAAAAAAAAAATAATGTAAAAACAAAAAGGTTATAGGGGCATGGCTCCACTTAAAAAAAAACTAAAAACTTGAAATATCTCAATAAAAAAAAAATTATAAACATATCGAAACACGAAATCTTACCAATTTTCATACGGAAATTATAAAACCGTATTAAATGTCATTAAAACTTATATCTTTTAAAATATCATGTATTACGAGTCCTAATTTATGACTTATAATTCCTAAGGCCTTATAATGGACTAGTCCATATGAAACTTCATCAGTTCACAAATTTAAAAAATAATGTACACAGACTATGAGAAAATATATGGTTTTCAGGAGCGCATCTAAATGCTTTATTATCTTACTCCTGACTATCTGCAATATTTATTAAAAAAGCAATTTATTAGCTCAAAAATACGACCGGAACGAAATTTCAAATTGTTATAGTTTTCTATAGATATTGTCTGACAGGTTTGTTGAAAATTTCAATTTACTTAAAGAAAAATGAGAAAAATTCATGGCGGAGGTGGATATTCTTGGAATTTCTTTTTGTGGATTTACGTAAACACAAATGTAAAATATTTTTATAATTGCGGTATACCGCAATTGTGGTAAAACTGTTTATTTATTAGTTATTAAAATAAGACGCGTCATAACGAGGCCTTGTAGCACAAGGCTTGAATTTACCCTCGAGGTAAGAAAGTGACGTTGTTTCGTTTGGACTTTCGAGAATAAAAAAGTACCGCAAAAATTACAGCTCATTGATGTTTACTTTTTTCGAAAAAGGAAAAATTCTCGAAAACTAAAATTACTAAATTGAAAAAAATATACTTTGACCCCATTACAATTTTATTTGATAAAAAAAATCGTGTATGGGGTCCTATTACATAGGCACTATTTGAAGTGTAAACACTATTAACTTAATTACCACAGATAAAACTAAATACAGTAGTAAATTACTTCGGCATAAAAGGTACAAAAGTATTGCATTCAGGCTCGAAACTGGTTCGCGACTTTTTCACTTTAATTGTCGTTTTGGACATGAATTTAAAACGGATCAACCAAACCACCACTCAAATTGTGCTCAATTTTTTTTATTGCTGTATGATAACACATGTAATTTTTTAACATGAGTTCTGATACACCCTGTATATATAAATGGATACCCCATGCCCCCCTGCCCACATTTTAAGAGCTAAAAGTATCAAATATATGCTTAAAGATAGTTTAAGTTGTCTTATTTAAGAGTTCTAAATTTGAAGTCGATATCTCAACTGGTTCAAAAGTTAAGAGGGGGGGGGGTGACTTTTGGACCGCTCTGTATATGTATTAAGTATACTTAATGCTTGAAAATTCTTATCGTTTAGGATGCATTATGTTTCGTTTTCGAACCTCAAAAAAAAAAATTTTTCCAAAATAAAAAAATTTACCTATACATGTACAATCCTAAAAAATTCGGTCCGGCTGTCCGTATGCCACGTTTTCTTGTACGCAGGATAACTCAAGGAAGAATAATCCGGTCGACTTAAAATTTTCAGGAAAAATCAATCTTGGTGGGGACACAATGCCTATTTAAATTTAAAAAATTACCCCAAAAATAAGTAAGTAAAAAAAAATTGAATATAGTGGAAGAAAATCTCCGATCAACAAGTTTTCGTAGGAAAACATACTTTAATTAAAAAGACAAATCGCTCCAAATTTAAATAACAAAATATCAAAAGTAAAAAAGTTATAGGAGGCTAAACTTTAAAAAAAATCGAAAATAGAAGGTAAAGTTCAATAAACGTTATTTCAGGAAAAATTACATTCATTAAAAAAATTTAATCATACCAAAGAAAAAAAATAACAAAAGAGTTATAGAGTGCGCCACTTAAAAATTAGATATATCAAAATATTATTTAATTAAGCGTAACTTAAAACTTCACTTGCCACTGCGAGGGATATCTACAGACTTAGAAGCATTATATATTTGCAAGGCTTATTTTAATTAAAAACCGACATTTTAAATTTAAAGTTTCTGTTTCAAATAGTTTTGAAGTTATTTGGAAATAAATGTGTGCACGCGTTTAACTGTTTATTTAGTTCTATCTTGAACAGATAAGAATGTAATAATTATATTCTTATTATTCTTATTAGGTATTGTCTTAAATGTCAACAAAAACATGATATCTACAATAAACAATATTACCCTGAGAATAAAATTTACCCTTAAAATACTCTTCGTTAACACAAAAATGAAAAGTTACAACTTCCATTCCATTGTATTTTTTACTTTTATATTTTCAATATAAAAGTATAGAAATGCACATTTTTTTATAGATTAAAGCATAAAAACATGGGGTTGATATTAAATAAGATCTTGAGTTGGGGTGGTTCGATCTATCATAATGTTCAGATTTAAATTTTCATGATAATAGCCCAAGAAAAGGATCAAATGTCACAGGAATAAAAGATCCTTAAATGTCGCAGCAATAAAAAAAGTCCTCAAATGACGCGATCCTGTCGCATGTAAAGGCAGCCAAATAAAAGGAACAAATTTCACGAACTTATTCTGAAAATACCGACCATCGAGGTTAAACTGTAGGTATCAGGGTATAACAACAAGAATCCTCCTTAGAGTATAAAAATAATGACATTTTGCTTGTAGCTTGCTGAATGAATTATTATTATAAAATACTATGCAAAATTTAAAAGCTAAAGATAAAATGTTAACTTTAAATTGTAAATCTAATATACCGTTGGATAGTCAATTTAAATGCCTTTTTTTCACTACTAGCTTTAGAAAATACCATTATTTATCATGTTTTCAGACTGTGAAATCAATTTTCTTTACCTGTAGAAATAATTTTTTCTCTCTAGTAGGAGTAAATTTTATAAACAATTGATTTCTGTCACTTAATATGTTTCAGTTCTTTGTGCAATTTTTACTAGTTAAGCCCAAGAAAATAGCTTTAAATAACTTTTTTTTATTAAATATAATTAATTATAATTATTACTAATTAATACAATCCATAATTAGCTAAATATAATGAAAAAAAAAACAAAATTTTTAAATGTCAGTTTAAAGTATTTATTTGAGCAAATGTCATTGACCATGATTACTTGATTTTTATGAAAATGTCAAGACAAAATATTTGTTAATAATTTATTATATTATTTGAATAAAAATAGTTAAACAGTGCTAGTAGTGAAAAAACTATATATAAACTACGGTAGAGAAGACTATTATAGCCTCGCACTCTTAAATCCCTCGCTGCTACGCAGCTCTGAATGTAATACGCTCGGCTATAAAAAATGTCTTCTCTACCTTGGTATATAATTACTATTATATGATACATCACACACCCCCTTTCTATTTCAAATATTCTCCCTAGTGTTATTATAAAAATATACAATTTACATTTAAAGATCTAGCCATAGCTGTCGATAGCTATAGCTAGCTTATTTTATGCAAAGGTTCCAAAGTCGATATGTTTGGCCGTTCAATAGTTATAATAGCAATAATATTTTAAATAATTCTGTGTATTTTTTGTGTGATACCAAGAAATTTTGAGTAATTTTATGTAATTTTCAAAAACTAAAATGTTACCTTGCAGGGCTGGGTGGGTAAAACCACATTTAGAAAAAAAATCTTCTTAATCGCTCTAAAACTTAATTTTTCGTCCGTGTATCATAAACTACTATTTTGAGCGAAACACCGGCGAAGAGTTGACAAAAGTACTGAAGCACTTAGTCCAGATGGTACCTAGTTATTATCAGTTTATTCAAAATATATAAATAACAACTTTTTTTCCGAAAATATCAGTTCAAAATTATTTAAGATATAACAAAGACGTAAGGGTTTATAATTATGGAAATTCAAAAACATTTTAAAATATTAAGTAGGTCAGCCAAAGGGAGTTAATTTTAAATATACTCCCTTGACATATCTACTTTATATTATAAAACGTGATTTCTTCAGTTCGTTTTGTGAGAAAAAGGATGTTCAACGAACTTTAGTTGCTTTTAAAATATTAAACTACATGCTTAAGGTAAATTTACAACTTTTCCTAAATTTATAGGAGAAATTCTACATATGAAAACAGTTACCGAGACTAGTTGCTCATAAAAATATTTTAAATTATTAAGTAGGCTATTTGGAGGGGAGATATTTTTTAAACTTCCTCTTCTATAATCTGCTTAGTACATTGGAAGTATTTTTCCACAGAATTTTTACTTCTATGTAAAATTATTATAATTTACTGTAAAAATCAAGTAAGAGGTCTACACAAATTTTCGTTGTTTTACATCCTCTGTAAAATAACATCTACATGTAATATTATCTATTATCTATCTATCTACTATAGTGACTATAATTATAATTATGTGACATTTATTTTAGACAAACCTGAAAATATAAAAATGCATTTTACTACTGAAAAGTAGGTGAAGTACGAGTTAAAGTAAATTTGTATACTTACTGTGAATAATAATTATTATAATTAAAAATAATAATTTGTTGTGGTGACTTCTAGATACTTATAAAACATATTTTTAGTTATTAAGTAGGCTGTTTGGAGGGGAGATATTTTTTAAACTACCTCTTCTATGATCTACTTGATAATTAAAAATGTTATTCAACATATTTGAGGTGGGCATGGTAATATTTCCATAATTAATGTATATGCTACCTTAGGGTGGACCTTATATATTTTTATTATCTTAATTTTCCAGAATAACCAGAATATTATGAAAATATGCATTAGAGTTATCAAACTTATCTCAGGGTGCTAATATGGACCCTAACATTCGTAAAATTACCATAAATCTTAAAAAATCGTTGAAAATTGTCTGTAATTTTTGTATAAGTGAAAAATTTAAAGGGCTTGAAATCTAACTTTCCTTTTGAGCATACAAACTTATGTGCCAAATTTTAAAAATATCAAAAGATTATAACCCGTGCCGAAAATCCGCCAAAGTTGACCCTAACACTAAAATTTACGAATTTCTACCATAAATGTGAGTCAAACGGTAAAAAAATAGTTAAAAAATGTATCAGATCGGAATGAATTTATTTTTATTTAAAACATTCAAATATTTATTTATAATATGAAAATGATTTAACTAAAATAAAACGAGTTAAGCGCCAAATATTTAGGAGCTCTTATTTGGCGCTTAGTTCGTTTTTTTTTTAGTTAAATCATTTTATTATAAATATTAGAATTAAATAAAATTAAATGCAGTCCGATCTGATAGTAATAGTTCAACGAGCGTATAATAATTGCTATTAATCAATGAGGGTGAATTTTGGGACACGAGCCGATAGGCGAGTGGCCTAATTACCCGAATGATTAATAATTATTATACCAGAGTAGAATACTTTATACACGGCCGTTTTGAGTTTTAAACGGTTTATTTTTACAGACCCGTGACTAAGTGGCCTATTAATCACGGCCGTGGATAAAATGCTTTTTCCCACTTGACTCACATTTATGGTAGTAATTCGTAAATTTTAGTGTTAGGGGCAACTTTGGCGGATTTTCGGCACGGGTTACAATCTTTTGATCAATTTTAAATTTGGCACATAATTTTGTATGCTCAAAAGAAAAAAAATAAGATTTCAAGCCCTTAAAGTTTTTCACTTATACAAAAATTAGGGACAATCTTCAACGATTTTTTACGATTTATGGTAATATTACGAATTTTAGGGCCCCATTAGCACCCTAAGAAAAGTTTGATCACTTTCATATTTTCAGAACTTCCTGGTTACACTTGTACACCTAAACAAAATTTTAAGAAATAAAAAAATATACGGTCCACCCTAGTGCCACCTTTTTAATTTACATATTTCAATCGGGTATATATAAGACGAAAATATACAGATGAAATCATTTTATTTTAACAATAATAAATTTTAAAATAAATAGACAATTTAACAAAAAAAGCTGGGCAAGATTTTTTAAAACACATAATATATTATGCAATATATGATGGTAATACCATACTATGGTACACATCTAACTTTTTTATTTGAGGTATTAGACATATTGTCTGATCTATTTAAAAATATCGTATTTTAAATGGACAGTGTTTTGCAATAATATATTAACCCTAAACGTCGGTGAAAAAGTGAAAATCCATTAACACGGTCTAAACCCGAAAGTTAAAGGTTAATTTTTAAGTTTGAGGTACTATACTATATAAAAAAATACCCACTATTACAGGTATACCACTAACCTGGTTTTCGCATGCGCTCGATTCCAACACAATAAAATACGTACGCCTGATGTCACGTATTCAGTATTTCATTGGTGGTAATCTAGAGCATGCTTAAACAAGGTTATTTTTAAAGTGGCGTATATGTATGTATGGTTTATAACTACATAAATCATACTTATAATTTATTCTTATAATTTTAAAAGACAATAAATAAATAAATAAAAGCGCCTGTAATATTTTTAAAATAATTTAAGACAAAAATCAAGTTTTAAGGACATAGAACATTTAACCTTGTTATGTTAATTAAAATTAAAGACCTAGGGTTGCATGTCGTAGACGCTGTATTTGTTTGCGTTAAAAGCAAAAAAGGAACTAAGAATGCCCAATTGGTTAAAAGCATGGAGAAAGCGGGAGCCGACATCACGTGACCTGAGCTGGTTGGTTGGTTCTGACATCCCAACATTTTTGTAGTATCTGTCAACTTGTGTTTTTTATAAAAGTGTTTTGTAAACCATACCGGATATAATTGAAATTTTGATTAAAATGTACCATAAAGTTGCGTAAATCGTGTCGTATGAGTCTTTTAAAAAATAGGGTTAGAGATACTGTAATTTTTTAAATGCGCTCCAGTTTTATGTCGTATTCACGCGTTAAGGCCTATCCAGAAGCTTGCATAAGAACATAAAACATAAGAATGCGATGCCGTGATTGCCTTAAAAGATACATGGCGGCAGATCAAGCCAATCACGGCATGGCATTCTTATGTACTATGCTGTTATGCGAGACTATGCCCTTATACGCAAAAATGCATTACTCCTATAAAATGTTGCCTCTAATAGTGGCATGATATGACTTCTGGTATGTATCCACCAAGTGGTCCAATTGAATCAACTCCAATAATATCAAATGATTTCATAACTAACTTAATTCACACACCATAGACACAAAAAATAAAATAAAAAATACAATTAAACATCACCTTATCCTAAATAATTCTTGTTTCTTATATTATGTACATACTTATACCCTAAAATAAGATGCCAGAGATGAGATATATTACGAAATAACATGGTGCGTTCGTATTTTCTTATGAATCGCGTTATGTCCACTGTGATGTCTCTGTGTAGGCTGCATAGACGGTGTTTTGCTCGTTTTACGCAACAACGTGCTAGGTCCTTCATACCAGAGATCCAGAGAATATAAACTGGCCAGTTGGCTCAGTTTTTCGCGTTCGGTGCCGAATATTCGCAGTTCGGACTTTGTCTGATCCTGAAGGAATTTTGCGACTCGTTCGTTGGCACCAGTACTGATGCTGAAACCGGGTCTTTCGTCACCCAAGCGTCGACAACCTGTCAATTAACAAACAAGCTGAAACACATACCTTTTCTAGGCGGGTGGCAAAACGTTTAAATAGCTATACCTTTGAAAATAAAAGTCTTACAACAAAAATAAAACAAGCTGACAAAAAAAAGTTAATCTTAACTAGAATGGATTCTTTTTATGTAATTTCTGTGCTGAAAACGAATTTGACAGAAAAAACCTCGCTGATCCCATAAGTGCCCGAGACAGTACTGATCAGAAAGTTGAGAACAATAACAAATTTGACTAAAACCACTTTTACATAAGAAGGAAGCGAGGTACTTTGGGGGTCAGCGACCTTTTCAGTGAACAAGTTTGACTGAAAAGTTTTCACTGTCAAACTCATTTTCAGCGCTTAAAAAAAAAAACAAAAGAAAAATGTTTTCTGGTTAATAGTAATTACACTAAATTTTTCTGTGTGTCGAAGTAAATAATTTTTTTGTAGGATATTTTAAATGACTTTTAATTGTGCAAGAATCCTCTTGAGTTTAAATTTATACATACCAGCTCTAATTTCTCTTGGATCTGTGTCGCTCCAATTGGCCTGATCTACGATTCCGTTATTATCCATAGAGGGTGCCCAATCCGTTAACTCGTCGTCGCCTTCGTGTCCCTCCCCGCCACTCCAACTTATGCTGCTTTCACTGGCTATCTCACAGTCTTCCACACTCTGGACTTCCATGCTGTTTATCTGTTAAAATAAAACTAATCCTAAAAGTTGGAAGGACATTGTAAAACATTTAAATTAACTACAAGGAGATGCAACTTTTAGAACACACGTCAGTATCTCTAACAGCTAAAGCAGTTTTCATTTTTTTTTATACTTTTAGTTGGATCACCCTGTACGTATATTAAAACTACAAAAATACAACAAACCTACCAATCAAATTCATTTTTTCCAGTCACTTTTAAACGTCGAGAAACGTGAAATGAGAAAAGTCTGATGCATCTTGATGGGAGGCACAGCTTAGTCGCTAGCGCGTGTACATAGCAAACCTACTAGCGTGAGTTCGATTCTCATTGGCGCCGATTTGCCTTTTTCAGTTAATTAATAATTGAAATTTGGCGAAGGCAATAAGTGAAACTGACACTCCCTATAAACTGGTTTGAAAGTCACTATAAGCCGGTCGTTCCCTCTACTACTAGCCCACACAAGGGGATGCTTAATTAAGTAGAATAGTACGAGGCTAAACAAACAAACAAACAAAGGATAATAAATATTTAACTTACATCATCTACATTAGGTGTGACACCCGGATGGCAAAATTTCTCGATTTTATCCACAATACTTGGATGTAGTGGCTTGATCTTTGTCACATGTCTGATGCATCTTCCATTGTCAATGATTTCGAGCCGTTGAGACCTTTTCCTTTTGCCACAAGGAGGGATAGGGGTCTCATCAATGCTGATCCGCTTTAACTTTCGTTTGCGCCTTAAATTCGGTCTGGCCGGAGAATTTTCGTTTACTGAGTCACTTTCCAAACTATGGCTGACACCTAAAAAAATAAGCTCAAAATAATTAAAGGAAAAGGTTAGGTCACTCAAATATAATTGTGAATACCTATGCCTATAGGCATAGAGCCCTAGGGCTTCTTGAAAAATGAAATATTACTGACATCAGTTTTTACATTATTAATGTATTTTTTAGCCACAGAAGTAGTTACACTTATATTAATATTTTAACTAATCGGAAAAAATGTCTCAATATACTGACATCAATATCAGTCAATCTCTAAGGAATCTATTGAAAATAAAATTACAAATTCTCCCAAATATATGAAGAATTTTAAGTTTTGGATCTAACGTAATACTAATCATTTTTAATCAAATTTTTATTTTTGATTAAAAGTTTAGGTAAAATTTGGTAATTCTCTTTGTTACAATTATTTTCAAATTGATTTTATCTTAAATAGAGTCAAACGACCTCATGATAACATTATTCTTTAACATTTAAATATCTTTTGATTTCTTTTGTAAATTTACCTTTTAAAAAATTGTTGATAGGATGTTTTGTCCTTAGAGAAGTTCTCTGATTTATTGCTCTAGATACAGACAAACTGAAGGACAGATCATCTGAATCTGATTGATGAAAACTGGCAAATTTTCCAAGAGAATCTTTGGCTCTGAGTTCTGAGTTGCTGCTAGAACTTTCCTCAGAGTTTTGCTCTTCTTTGCTTATTAGAATACCTATCAAAAATATTATTTTAAAGTGAGTTTTAAAGCAAATCCTAAAGATAATAAATTTTACTGTTTTCTTAGCAGCAATATATTATTGCTATAACTATGCCATAACATGATATAGCATATAATCCCATGAATCATCAAAAACAAAATTTTGGGTTAATTTTGGCACTTTTTATTCGTCACTTCTCAGTACACTTTACATGTCATCATATGTTATGACTTTCTCAAAAGCTAAAATACAATGGGATAGCTTTTGAGAAAGTCATAATATATGATGAAACGTAAAGTGTACTGAGAAGTGACAAATAAAAAGTGCCAAAATTAACCCAAAACTTTTGTTTTTATGATTCATGTATAGTTTAGTAATATAGCATATAATATTATATATCATATAATATTATTATACTGCAATAAATTAGGGGTGATTTCAAAAACAAACTTTGACTTGTGTTCTGCTCTTATGTGATAGTTTTATAAAAAAACATTGTAATATTATGGTGTGGGTCTTACTTATAACCAAAATATTAGCACCAGAAACTTTTGGATAAAACAAGGATATTTTGTACCTACTGTAAAATAACAGATCCATTCAGTATACACTACAAAGTAGAATTTGTATCTACGATGTGGAGGATTTCTCGTATGGCTATACTACCCTACTCCCAGATGAACTTGTGACTGATCGTTATGGATTTAGGAAGACAGGTATGAATTGTAATTCAGGGGTAAAAGATATGCAGGAGACACAAAATCTACCTTTAGGTATATATCAAACCGATTGATTAACTTTATATATTATATATATAACCATTGGGTTCTGTGTATTATAAGACAATCCTTTTTATTGTCTATGAAGGGCTTGAGGTAGGTAGTTTATTTATCAAACTAAATTATAAGAGATTATTATTACTTTAGCAGTAAAATATCTTACGCAAGTTCCCTGCAGACCTTGTTCTTCGTCTCATCCCCCATTTTCCACTTTTTTCCAAACTTATGGGCCCCAAACTTTCCGATTCTTCTAAAGCAACTGTAAGATCTTCAGCTAAATGATCCATAATTAGAACACTGTTCTCAATCAAATATTTGTTTAAACACAAGAAGTATCTGTAATATTTAGTAATAAAACGTAATACACGTATTTTATCACAAACACAATAAACACCACAAAAAATGTAAACAATTAATACATCTGTCACATGAAGTTTAGATTCTCTGCGCATGCGTCAAATGACGCGCGAATTTTAAAATATGGGCCACAATACAGGGTTTTGGGTTTTTACTCACAACTTCGAACTTAATTTATATTAAATAAATTGTATTTGTTCACTGTTTCCTGTAAAATGCACAAAAAAAGTAAATGTTGCACAGAAACTAAAAAAAACTTGCTGTTCATTTTTTTAAGAAAGATTATATATAATAAGATTATAATCTTATAAGAAAAAACGACAAAAAATAATATGTTAAAGGTTAAATCCCAGGTTAAATGTTCCTATTCTTCTAACAAAATTGTAAAATATGTAAATTTTATAAAACTTAAATTTAACATATAAATTTAATTAATGCTTCAAAACTTTTTTATATTTATTTGTATTTTTGCCACTTTTTGTCAATTTTTTTTTATTTTGTCAGTTAATGTTCTTGCATTTTATTTTACCTATTCTATTTTTTGTTTTTATAATACTTTCTCCTAGCTAGCAAAGTGACTTTCCGAAAGTCCCGAGGAATTTAAAAATTTGAGGAAATCTTGGAGGTACTCTCTCAAGGAACTACGAAAAAATCTCATCTTTAACAAACGTGGGCCCTTTTTTTTGGTATTTCTCTAAATTTTTCGAGGTAAGATTATTCTTGAAAAAAATCAAGGTAATCTTGAAGGAAATCTCGAGAAAATCTTCCTAGAAAAAATTCAGGTGTACCTAACATTTTTTCCCGACGTTTAACCCTCAGGAAGTCTTGAAACAAACATTATTTTTTTACGGGTGGACACATCCGTTATTAAAATCGACCGAAAATCAATTTTTTTGCATTTTCGGCTCAAGAATGTCCGGAAAAGTCAAGAATATGTGAAAAAGTTGGTGTTAAAAATATGTCTGTATGTCTGTCTGTCGGTCTGTATGTAAATTTACATACAATTTAACCATATAACTTTTGAACGGAATGTCCGATTTGAAAAATTCTTCCACCAAAAGTATCAGGACCTTTTCCCCTATAAACACTGGTTCGTCCCCAGTCCGCACATATATGGATGCAACATGGTAACGAAAGATTTTTTAGGTAACATGTGCCATATTACATGAGACATAACATACATATGTATGCTACATAACATGCCCTATAACAGAAAGATTTTTTACGTTACATGTGCCATATTACATAAGATGTAACATACCTATGTATGATACATAACATGCAATATTGCATGTTATGTATCATATACATGGTACGAGAACATACACGATACATAAAATGTTATGAATTCAATACTAAATATGGCGTCTATATTATTTTAATTTTTATAGGAATCACTAATATTCTTAAAATTGTTGTTAATAATAAAAGTTTTACCCTTAAGTAGTAGAAACGCATGTATTTTTAGACAACTAAACTGATTTTAGATAATTTTAGACAAAAAATTAAAATATATATATTTTTTTTAAATGATTATTTGCTATTTTTTTTTTTTCTAAATATTGGCTTTTTATGTGGCCCATGATTTTTAAGCCTGGTAGAAAGTTTGCTTTCACAGTAAAAATGCACATCGTATAAGAATTTTGCCTGATGGATGCTACATATAAAGATATTTATATACTTTAATTATTAGGTTTATCAAAAAGACGTAAAAATGTTCACCATGTCTAAATCTATGATGCACTCCATAACAAGTAAAATTCGGAAACGCCTACTTTTATTGTTATGTACCTAGTATGTATCTGATATGTAGCATGTTATGTAGCTGATACATAACTTGAGGCGGAATTGTTAAAGTCCAAGGACTATACATGGGCTATAAAAATTACATGTCTGCAACATCACATATAACAGTGGTTATGTACCTGCTATGTTCCTGCCATGTATTTGTGTTGACTGGGTCGGCCGCCTGATAATGGTGCAGCTAGAAAACCAATCCGAAAAAGCTACAAAGAAAAAACAAAAGGATATGGTCTAAAATTACAGGAAAAGTGAAGTCAATTTCGTATCTTCTTTTATAAACTTCCTCATTTTTCCACCCGTCTAGAAAAATCTAAAAATACAGAATAAAAACATCTTGATTTATAAACCACAGCTTGTTTATACCTATTTTAGGCAAAGTTTCGATATGTTTATAGCAGTATTTAAATTTGGGTCAACCAATAATAATTATATATAATTAATTATATAGTTATAATTATTATAATCAGATGAACCCACCAATTTTGCAAAAAAAAACATTATAAAATCAAGAAAATTAATTACTCTCATTACCCAACAAATTTCATGGGATATTAGCCACTTGACCATTGAGAAAGTGATGAATTGCACATTTAAATACAACACTTTACAAATATATTTCAAAAAAAAATAGCACCGTAAAATTAAAGGCATTGTTGCAATAGAAAGTATTACGAATGAATTTGGATTTATCGATATTACTCTTCGCCAAACTTTAGTTAGAAGAGTACCCAGTCAACACAAATACATGGCAGGAACATAGCAGGTACATAACCACTGTTCTATGTGATGTTGCAGACATGTAATTTTTATAGTCCATGTATAGTCCTTGGACTTTAACAATTCCGCCTCAAGTTATGTATCAGCTACATAACATGCTACATATCAGATACATACTAGGTACATAACAATAAAAGTAGGCGTTTCCGAATTTTACTTGTTATGGAGTGCATCATAGATTTAGACATGGTGAACATTTTTACGTCTTTTTGATAAACCTAATAATTAAAGTATATAAATATCTTTATATGTAGCATCCATCAGGCAAAATTCTTATACGATGTGCATTTTTACTGTGAAAGCAAACTTTCTACCAGGCTTAAAAATCATGGGCCACATAAAAAGCCAATTTTTAGAGAAAAAATATCAAATAATCATTTTAAAAAATATATATATTTTAATTTTTTGTCTAAAATTATCTAAAATCGGTTTAGTTGTCTAAAAATACATGCGTTTCTACTACTTAAGGGTAAAACTTTCATTATTAACAACAATTTTAAGAATATTAGTGATTCTAACCTATAAAAATTAAAATAATATAGACGCCATATTTAGTATTGAATTCATAACATTTTATGTATCGTGTATGTTCTCGTACCATATATATGATACATAACATGCAATATTGCATGTTATGTATCATACATATGTATGTTACATCTTATGTAATATGGCACATGTAACGTAAAAAATCTTTCTGTTATAGGGCATGTTATGTAGCATACATATGTATGTTATGTCTCATGTAATATGGCACATGTTACCTAAAAAATCTTTCTTTACCATGTTGCATCCATATATGTGCGGACTGGGTAGAAATTAACATTACAAATTAACGCTTAAATATATCGTCGGCTTACAAGTAAAGAGCACTAAGTCCAAAAACATGGTTTTGAGATATTGACAAATTTAACTTTCGCTGTTGTTTTTTTGTAATAATTGTTACAAAAATACACGTTTCGCCAAACAGACACTAAGTCGCTTAGTGCAGAAACATTTTAAATAATCTACAAGTAAAACGCACTAAGTGCACTAAGTGACTTAGTGCCTATTGCCAGATAAAATTTTATTCAAAATCAAACTGGTGCGTTTTGTATAGTGGGTAACTCTCTTGGCAGTCCACCTAGAAGTTAGTTCGGTTTACCTGTACATAGATCATCAAAAATTAATTACAGCCCTAAAAATCCCATTTTTGCAAAAAAGTGACTTAGTGCCTTTTACTTGTAAGCCAACGATATAAAAAACGTATGAATTTATTTATTTATTAGTTACTTATAAAACTGATTCATGGAGAGCCCCATATAAGCTTTAAGCCGTGAAGATATGTAATAGTACGCATTCAATTAGGGAACGTTCAAGTTTTACGTAACGCAAATTGTACTAAAATTCATACCCCGGTTCTCGCGTTATTAAAGGCTAAACGTTTATCTACCGTTTGGCAAATACTCTAACGTTAGATAAACGTTATTTTAACGTTAGTTCCTAACGGTAAGGTATCTAACATTCAAACCACATTCCTTAAACGTTAGGTCAAGTCGTTTTAACGTTATTTTCCACCAGGGTAGGTCCTATCTTTCTTGGTTCAGAAGTTATAGCGTTTTTAAAAATTTTAAGTTGAAAAACGTAGTAGCTATATGGATTTTTATTCATATCATTTAGCAAAACAAAAATTTAGTAACTAGCATTTTAAATCATCACCTGTCAAAAATTGTTTATGTCAATGGTCGGTGCCACATTTAGATTAGATAAAGAGATAAGTTCTACAGAGGGAGACAAAAGTATAATTATTATTATATTTTAAACTTAAATTATAAATATTTTAGGTATTCATTAGCTATTTAAAATATAATTTAAAATGTATTCTTACCTAAAATATGCATAATTTTATTTTAAAACATTATAACTATATTTTTTTCTCCCTCTGTAGAACTTCTCTCTTTGTCTAATCTAAATGTGGCGCCGACCATTGACATAAACAAAAAAATTTTGACAGGTGATCACCATCGATGGTTTAAAATGCTAGTTACTAAATTTTGTTTTGCTAAATCATGGCTACTACGTTTTTCAAAATTTAAAAAAACCCTATAACTTCAGAGCGAAGAAAGATAGGGCCTACGTTTATATGAACATTTCTTCATATAATTGAATCTACTTTTGGTTGCCAAAGTTTGTAAACAGGCTAATGAATCACCCTGTATATTTACTGTATCATTGGAGGTAGTTAATTCATTAAAAAAATTTTTTAGACTAAAAATCAAAAAAAAAAATTATTTACTGGGAACCTTACCCTTAATTTTCTGCCGCATTCCTTTGACTGTTACAGATCTGTGTGCCAAAGTTTATTTATAGCAAAGGAGGACGAAGCATTATTTTTCAGATTGTTTAATTGTTGAAGGCGATCTGTCAAATTAATATATTTGTTGGTTGAAGCTAATTTGTAATTGATACGGTTTATTGGATAACTACTTACACTTTAACTGAAGTGAGAAACCATTACACAAAACATAGACGTACCTACACAAAATATTTTTTTCCTGTAAAATGTGTTTGATTTTTCTTATAGAAATCATTAAACAAAGAAATGTTTTTCTAATTCTAATTTTTCTTAGAAAGTCCAAATACCGGATGAGTTTATAAACTCATGAATTATAATTTATGTCCACCCCTAAAATTAGGATTAATCTTCATACGATAAAAACGAAACTTTGGTACTTAATTCATATAATTTTACATTGGCTATAAAATGGCGAATTCAATTTTTTTTTGTTTCACTTCCGGTTTCGCCGGAAGTGATATGTTTTTTAAGGGACCCTGTATTTTTTTTAATTTTTGAATTTAGCCGAAAATTCTATGTATAAAAAACTGATTGTTTTTTTTTTCGTTTTCGTTTTTATCGTATAAAAACGAGATACACACAATTTACCTTTTTTTTACTTACTTAATCTTCAAAGTAAATCATAAGTTTCGCTTAAGAAAAATAGCGGAGAAATACTCTACACATAAAGTTTACATGGACATAAATAAATAGGAGTTCAGGCCAAAAAAAGTTTTTTAGCTGTCACCAAATTTTTATTTTATATATTTTTTTAAGCTTAAGTAAGTAAAAATAATTCAAATTATGTGCATATGTGCCAATATAAAATTATATATATATATATATCACCCAAGATTCGTTTTTATTGAATGAAAATTAATATTAATTTTGGGGATGGACATAAATAAAACTCACCCGGTATAAAAATATCTCGAATACCTCAACAAAAATATTAAAAACCTCTTCCGAAATCCTGAAAATCTCTACAAAAATCTCTAAAATCATGCAGATATCTCAAAAATCTTAGAAGTCTGTGTAAAAATCTTTGGAATTAAACTTCACTCAACGTTTAAATATTTTAAACTTCAGTCAAAGCTCATGAGACGCCACTGGAATATTATTATATTAATAATTAAATCACAATAATCAATCTGCTATATAAAATTGGTTAGACAACTGTTAAGGTATATAAAACAATTTACCACTAATATTTCCGATTAGTTGTTCACAAACTAGGCTTCAATGCAGTTTTGTGCTTAACTAGAAAAAAACAGCCCACCTTAAAAACTCCCTTAAGCAAAATAATGCTTATAAGATGCTTTCTTCTTTGTGCAATAGTGACTTTTTCAAAATCCGCAGTTTTACAAAGAAATTTAACAAATTTTGATCTTGAAGCAGCCGCTGCTGAACCTAGGCCCCTGTATACATACCTAGAAGATAACTTAACTCCTTACACAAAGGAAGTAGACGAGAAAATCCACTACGACCAAACGGATAGTGCTTCTGAACATGTCAAGAAAGTTTTAAGTAGGCCTTTAGCGTTTTCGTACAATGAAGAAGGACAAAAAAACGTTCCTCGTGATAGTGATATAAGTGCGACAATAGTGCATGAAGAGCAAAACGAAAGAGAAGAGGATGAACCGCATCTGGAAGAAATTCAAGGTAAGCTAGAGTAAATAGTTGGAAGATCCTCATTATCTCACATCAATTATGTGATATAATATATGAGGACATAATATATTAATATTTATTAATATAATTAATATGACTTATCTCTTGTTATAATTACGGACCGGACTGGCTTTTGGTATTCATTTACCAGGAGCTCGCAAAATTTACAATTTTTAATAGTATATTACATACCGAGGTGGAAACTGTTTCATTTCCTGAGGCACAGTTAGCAAACCAAGGAGCATAGCTCCGTGGTTTGCTATTTCGCGAAGGACAAATGAAATGTTAAACCGAGGTTTTTATACTATTATTTACAACCATACCTGTTTTATTTATCATTATTTACCTTCTTTTCCACTACAAAACCTATTTGAATTTTTGACGCCCTATTGAAAAGTTTAATTGCGGTGAAGTTTGTTGCAAATGTTGCTTTTTAAATATAGAATAATAAATGAAATATAAATCAGTAAAATAAACTTTGTTTTAAAACATTTATATTCATTCAATATAAATTAAGTTACATTACGTTACTTCGTTGGTTTAGCGATAGAGGGTAGCACCTGTTTTTCGTTTTCTATTTTGTTACAGCTGAAGTTTATTGAGACATGATTAGGTAATAAATAAACTGTTTATAGTTTTCGGTGTAAAATACAAAGAAAAACAGAAAATGTAAATTTATACACTACCTAAAGCTTAAATATAATTTTGATTATAGTAACCATACACCAAAGAAATACACAAAAGTCAACAATTTATCTTTAAAACTATTTTGGGTTATATAATAAAAAAATATGAATAAAAAAAAAATAATCGCAAGAAAATCCTTTCATTGCAGAAAAAATATATATGTCGCTGTCTTTGTTACCACGATAACTCGAGAAAGACCAGGTGTCTTGTCCAAAATGTCTTCTGGGATTGTTTATTGCTAAAAATCACATTGGGCTAAAGAAGCAATGATGGTTAAAAGTCTTGTTTGTTTAAAGTTTCATATCTCGTACCATAAATAACTATTATTTCAATTTGATTAAAATTTTCTAATGTGGCAATAAAAACTCATATTATTAGGTATTATGCGAGTATTATGCTATTATGTTGTTATTATTATCCATGCCCAGAAATTGATTTTAAATTTGATTTAAAACGAAACCACAAATTAAATTTTGCCATTGCATAATACCTTTATTTAAATTGTATGCTTCCCTATGGTTTAAAAGTTGAATTATAATAATAATTAAATAATCACCCACAGTTTGCAAAAGCAGAACAATATCTTAAAAATTTCAAGTTTAGGTTACACTAAAATATTTACATGTGCATATATTGTCAGTTCTTTATATTTTTTTAAGTCGGAATGCCAAATTATCTTTCAAGAGAAGAAAAAAAACGAGAGAAAATATAAGGGACGATATTATAAACCGATATTACCTTATGCATTTTAGGGCCACTTGCACCAAATTTTGGTACGGGATTAACTCAGCTAAACCGAGTTTAAGTTAAAAATGCTGCGTTCTGATTGGCCATCCGTCAATTTAATCCAAGTTTAAAGTTAAACCATCATTGGTGCAAGTTGCCCTTAGGGTTTCTAACTTTTAACATGCTTTTACCCGACTTTTTCCGAAGTTTTCGTTTTAAAATAAAAAGGTAAAAATTCACAACATAAAATACCAAGGAAAAAATCCCTTTTTAATGTCACAACTCTCAACCGCGATGAAAAAACAAGCAATACAAAAAAGTTATATGTAACTCCACCAATTTGTTTTAAAATTGAATTTAAAATAAAAAAATGTGAAACGGGTACCTTTTCTAGACGGGTGTAAATCTTCTTATGTATTTTAAACTAATCGTAAAGTTTAAGTCTATCATCAATTTTCTTGTTTTCGTTTTTCACGGATTTTTTACTTTTTCTGTATTTTTTGACCATTTCCTTTTTTTCTTTCTAGCTTTATAGGATTGTTTTTTTTACGAGGCAATTATCAGATATCACTATATATTCAAAAACATCCAATTTTTATTACGGGTGGAAACACCCGTTATTAAAATCGACCCAAAAATCATTTTTTTTTGTATTTTCGGGTTTAGAATGTCATGAAACGTCGAGAAAATGTGAAAAAAGTGAGTATTACAAAAATTTCGGTCTGTCTGTCTGTATGTAAACCTTATAACTTTTAAACGGAACGTCCGATTTGAAAAATTCTTTCACCAAAGGATTCAGGACCTTTTCTATTTGCGTCACATTAAATAGGGTTTACATTAGCTTAGGGCAAGGGGGGCAAAATGGACAAAAACTATAATTTTTAGCGATATCTCACAGACCGACAAGACAGACATCCACTTTTTTCACATTTTCTTGACGTTTTATGACATTCTAAACCCGAAAATGCAAAACATTGATTTTTGGGTCGATATTAATAACGCGTGTTTCCACTCGAAAAAAAATACACAACTAAAAAAGTGATAACGAAAGGCAAGTATTCATAATTATAAAAAATAATAAAATACCACATTTTTACAGAAGAACCTAAAGAAGACGCAAAAGAAGAAGGTAGCCATGCCGCACACAAACATGCGTCAAAAAAGCACAAAGAAAAACATGCAAAAGGCGGAGGCAAAGAACACCATTCCGACCATCATGGTGAGCATGGAGAAAAGGGCGACAAGGGCTATAAAGGATACCACAAACACGAAAAGGGCGAAAAAGGCCATCACGATAAAGAAGGACATAAAAAGGAGTTCAAAGAAGAGGGCGGCCATAAAAAAAAGCATTTTGAAGAAACGGGACATAAAGCAGAACATCACAAGGGCGAAAAGGGGGAGAAAGGTCACAAAGTAAGTTATTTAAAAAGCGGTAATATTTATACTTTTTCTTAAGAAAGAATTAAAAAAATGTCTATAAATGAACGCTAAGGGAAAAATGTAAATATGGCATGGTTATGCCATCATAAAGCACATCAACAAATACCTAAATAAATGAAATATCTATAAATGAACGCTAAGAGAAATATGTAAATATGGCGCGTGAATGAGTATAGTGCCAACTGAATTCTCCGTAGTTTTTCTGCTTACAATAATAATAAAAAAGTAATAAAATTAATTTTCTGTTTCTTAGTATGAAGAAAAAGGCGAACACAACAAAGGCCACAGTACCAAAGGTGAACATAATATCTACAAAAAGGATGAATTTGAGAAAAAAAAAGTATTTTTCGATGAAGATTATGAAGGAGGTGAACAAGAAAAACATGGCGGATTCCATACCAAAAGCGAATACAAAAAGGTAAGCACAAATATTAAAGTATAGTGCGGGGGATAATCCGCTAAAAAAAGACTTTACACCTAAATTCCTTTTAGGAGGTAATATCTTAACATTTCCTCAAAACTTTCTTCAAAATTACCTCGAAAAATCTTAAAAATTACGTAAAAAAAGGTTACACATTTGGTAAAGAAGAGATTTCCTCGAGAGATTATCTCGAAGAATTTGTATACCTAAATTTCTCAACTGTTTACCTCTTGGTATAGCGTGTTCCAATGGGTCTGTCAAAAAATCACAATGAAATCCTGGATACGTAACATCAGGCGTACGCTTCTAGTTACGTTATTAAATTAAAATCTTGCGCATGCGTAAACAATATTATTTTTAAAGTGATTTACTTGTAGCGCCGCGGCGGTTCTGATGTGACTGCATACTGCATCCTCGTTGATATAACAAAATTATTTCCATAAGTAAATTATACTTTTGTATTTTAGGGAGGCAAAGAAAAGGGCGGACACAAAAAAGGCGGTCACCACGAAGATCATTACGGCAAAAAAGGTCATAAACAAGAAGGTGGCCACTTTAGCGACGAAAAAGGCCATAAAAAAGCCGATGGCCATGACGTACATCATAAACACCATACTAAATACGGGAAAAAGAATTCACATGATACAGGCAAGAAATGGGGTTATAAAAAAGGCACAGGAGGAGGAGGAGGAGGTGGAGGGGGCGGTAAATCTCATGGTAAACTTATTGGCGATGAAGGTGCTGATACTAACATCAAATATAAAGTTCATGAAATGATACCAAACGATACCAAACCTCCACCACCACCTAAAAGAAAACCCATACCCAAAAAACCTAGACCAGCTCCTCCTAAGAAACCCGATGATTATGATGTAAATGTAGATGATATTAATTTAGATGACATTAAGCTGGATGATATACAACTAGAGCAACTAACAAATCACCCAGAAGATCATCTAGACGATGAAAGGGACCTTCCTCTAATAACAAAACCAGAAAATAATCTAGAAGACGAAGAAGAACCTCATTTTATTATAAAACAGAAAAATAATCTAAAAAAGGAGAAAGTCGTTCCTCCTATAACAAAATCCCAACATAACTTAGAAGAAGAACAAGATCTTTCATTTATCACAAAATCACTAAATGATCGTGAGAATACATATAAATTTCCTTTAGAAAAATTAAAAGGTTATCCATTTATAGGCGATTATACAAATGCGGAACCAATTGTTAATAAAAAACTAGAAAATGAGGAAGCAAATGAAAATATAAATAAAGAAAAAGAAGAAATAAATGAAGAACTAGAAGATGAGGCCCCTGTTGAGTTGCCAGAAGAAGCACCAGTTAATATTCTAGAAGAACCTCTTACGAAGCAAGAGGACATTGATGAAAACGAAAGAGAACATGTTGGAAAGGTTAGTATTGACAGTCAGCCAATAATTGTAAAGAATGAAGATGACAGAAATGAGGAAAACAATGATGATGCACCCTTAGAGGAAGATGACCATTCTAATGAAAAGGAAGTAAACGAAGAAGAGTTAGAAGATATTGCAGAAAACATTGCAGAAAATATTGCAGAGAACAATAATGTAGAAAATGATAAAGCACAAAATGATAATGCAGAAAATGATAATGTAGAAAATGAAGATACCACCGAAGAAAACGAAAATCTTGAAGACGCAGATGAGAATACAGAAAGAAATGAAGAATTACAGGATTATGAAGACAATGAAAATTTAGAATATGAAGAAATTATTGAGGATGATACAAAGCAACATAATGTAGTGGTACAAAATCCCAACATAACCAACATAAAACTAACTAATAATAAACAAAGTCCAAACCAAAAACCGACCAGTTACAAAAATATAGACGCTTTGCCAACTAACTACAATATATTACAGCCTTTACTAAAGGCTAAAAGACATAGACAATACAATGTAATAGGCCAAAATCAAAGGATATATGACTTACCAAATTTAGAACAACAAAATTCAGCTAGTGAGAAACGCCTGAATACCGTACCTTATATTAAACATCATGTAGATGGCGTTATGGGGTATTTAAACAGTGAATATCATAAAAAGTTGTTAAATAAAAATAATACGAATATTAGTGAAGTTGTTACATAGGTTATAATTGTTGTGATTAGTTTAGAAATTATTAAATTATTATTGTTTTTTTTTGCTGTTATCGTTAATATAATAAACATTTAAAAAATTATATAATTTTATTTTAATCCTTGTTCCAAAATTATATAGAAATAAACAAACTGTCAAAAAGAATCATAAAAAATACATGAAGAAATTGAAGATGACTTGACTTGCAAAAAGAAATAAAATTTAATATTCTAGAAAAATTATTGGCAAAAATGGAATGGTTCTGATTGACAGCCAAGCCATAATCAAAGAGAATTAAACGCCGGATTTCCAGGCAGGGGCGGCTTTATTTAATTTTAAGGGGGAAAGGCATCCATAAGGAAAAAAATTGCGTATTCACCAAAATTTTAATTTTGAATAAAAAAAAAAAAAAAAATAAGGTGTAAATCAATTTTTCTTAAAAAAAAAGAATTGTACTAATATTGCATTTTTAAAATTAAATTGATATTGAGACTAATGGAGATCTGATAATATCAAATTATATGGAGAGTTCCAAATAAACCTATGCTAAGACCTCTCTTATGCTTGAAGATAGCAGTGGACAAATGACAAAAGCGAGCTGTTTTTCAAAAATAAATATTTTGAATCATATACACTTTTGCAAAAAAAAATAATTAAAATATACTTACAAATCATCTTTAAAGGCTGGTGGCTTTCAACCTGCAACTCTTGGGTGAACAGATTTCTCTATTTGTAGTGGATTTTTCTTTAAATGTTTAGATGTAATTCTAATTCTACGCAGTCCCGAATAAGCATGATGTAGGGAACTCCTAATCTGTAACGTAGTAGTAACGACTCGGCAGCAGCTAGGAAAACAGGGACATTTAAAATGCGTTGGAGATGTCTCAACGACTCGGTCGCGGCTGCCCGGCCGCAGTCAGCGACTGCGACTTTTGGAGGAAACCGAAGCTTTACGCACTTGAATAGACAATATTGGCAAAAATCGCATGCGATTTTGGCCAATACTGCCAAAATAGCATATTTTTTACGCACGTGAATAGACCTGATTTTTAAATAAACAATATCCATACGAATATACACAAATATTTTATACATCTTAAAAATATTTATTTTTAAACAAAAAAAAAAACTATTTGTGTTTTTTTTTTAGGGAGAAATTACATTACAAAAAAAAAACATTATTTTAATAATATATATTTGTATACATTTATTTGTATAACATCAATAAATTTTATAAAATGGACTATAAAATATTTTAACACTTATACTTAAAATAAGATATTAGTTTAAAAAATGATATGAAAATGGCCACATATTTATACTTCATATAAATTTTTAAAGCTTTTTCGAAATAGTATTTTCATATAAATTGCGTTGTTTAGGGCCGATTACTACAGTCACTCTTAATAGCGTCGTCAGCCGTAGCACAACAGCTGCTAAACCGCCGCTAGACAGAGACTCTAACGTTTGCACCAAACATTTTAAGGCAGGTTTAACGGTAATAACACAGGCACACAAAAAATAAAAAGGTATGTTTTCCCAGACGAAAGAAACACTTCTAAGCGTTTTTGGGTTCGCTGAATCCGAATCTGGGCTTAGTTAGACTCGTTTAAGTCGCATTTCGTTGCTAACCTCAAAAAAGGGATGAAATGTTTCAACTTTAACCACTTTTTTGAGGTTAACAACGAAATGCGACCTGACCAAATCAAACCAACCCCAGATTCGGATTCAGCGACTCCAAAAACGAATAGAAATATTTGTCTAGTCTAGGGAAACAGCCTTTTTTATTTTGCGTGCCTGTGTAATTAAACATAATGACAAAATTTTTATTTTAAATATTTTTTTTTTACATTAATGGTTTGATTGCTGATTTTTAAACACAAAATTTGGTTTGGGTAATTTGGAGGGATGTAAGAATGCTGTAGAATTAAATGAAGATGGTGTCAAAATTTAAACGTTTAAAATTCTTGGATACTTTTTATGATAGAGAGGATCTTCTACTCTCAAGAGTAGCTGTTAATAGTAAAGATTATCTATTCTAAATTCTTTGTAATAATGTCAGTCAAACATCGTATAAAACAACTAATAATATTACCTAATAGGCCCCAGAAAGACCTAATAAACTAAACTAAAATGTTCAGTGAAAAATAAACTAACCTTAAAATGTTCGCAGAAAACCGACCTTAACAAAACTATAAAACATAAATTGTACTAATTATTAAAATTTAATTAAGTAAAACAGTATAAAGGACGCTCAATAATATGACGGAAATTTAAAAATATATATTTATTTATCCACTCCAGAGACCCAGCAAGTTGGTAAGGTCAATGGCCCAAAAACGCAGAAAATGTTAAAAAAGTGTATTTCAATATTTTTATTTTTAAAATAAAAAATTAAAACTCATTTATAAGTTTTAAGCCCCCTACTGTTTTCGTATTATGAATAGTTACAAGATCTTAAACTATAGCTAGATAATCTTCAACCATGGATTAAAAAATAAAGCCAATATTAAAATTATTTTTGTAAAATTTACTATTTACAAATACTTTTTTTAATTTTGGTAAATATACTTATTGTACTAAAAAAATAAAATAAAATACAGTTTTCTATACTTTTATCGGTAAGACACAATACTAAGGCCACTAATACATTACTTCAAAATACCACAGTTTTAACTTAATTAATAGTATATTAAAGTACTAGCTTCATAACATACGTAGTACTTTAAAAAACTCGGTGCAAACGGCTCGTTTTCTAAATTTGTACTCTTGCGCTAAAAACGTGTTATGAAACGAATGCTTTATACTATTTTTTCTATTTTGCTCTAAAATTTAAAAAAACTTACATTTAAATTGATGACTGATTTAGGGATTTTTGTTTCGTGTTGGCATTACAGTTTTCGCCATTTAAAATTCTAAGAACAAATTATATTTTGATATATTTTATAGTCATGTCTTCTCTTTTACACTTCAAGTAACCAGGCCACAATTTTAACATGGCAAAAAATAACCTAAACACAAAATTTTGTAGAAAATTAAACTTTAAGCGACATTGACGAAATGCACGAAAAACGTCAAGCGACAAGACTTTTGTCTGTTGCCAACCCAAAAGAAAAAAAAGTATACACCTCTTATGCGTGTGATTATAAGCCGCAAAATAGAAAAAAAAATAATAATCATACATAGTATTATTATGTATATTTAGTTCATTCTGGAGAACGCTTTGAGACCTATATCAAATAATAATAACCTCCTCATTTTTTGGAAGTCGATTAAAAATAAGATTTACTTATTTATAACAATATTATGGGCCAAACTATTTATGTGTACATGTAATAAAAATATCGCTTATTAGAAATTGTAATATTTAGATTTTTTCTTGCATTTATGTTATGTATTAATGACAAAAAGAAAATCTAAAATCTTCCAATACGCAAGTATATTTTTACTAAATCAAATAGCCTGTCCTTTGTTACATTATATTTTACATAATACTCGCCTACAAAGTGTTACATGACACTTTATAAGCCAATATGCCTAAAAAGTCGAGTAAAAAAGTGATAAAATATTATACATCAAGTGATTATACTGTCGTCATAACTAGGACAACGGTAACTACAAATAACATTGGTTCATCAATCTGTCAATTTCATACCGCGGTACCGGGTGAGTTTTATTTATGTCCACACCTAAAATTAAGATTAATTTTCATTCGACAAAACGTGATTTATATAATTTTATATTGGCTACAAAATGGCGAATTTATTTTTTTTGTTTCACTTCCGGTTTTGCTGGAAGTGGCATAAATGTTTTTGTTTATGGAACACCCTGTATATTTTTACATATTTCGATTCAGAAATCCATTCTGAGAACAACCATTTGTCACTTGTCAATTTTTGACAGGTGATGTAATTTTTATTTTAGTAGTAGACATTTGTTAAATAAAAACACTGTAATTTGTAATTTCCGCTGTTCTAATAATGAGGGCAGTATACCAGTTATAATAATTGAACAATGTGGGTTACGTGCAGGGTGCAATATTATATTTCACTATAATAGCGATATAATCAAAAAAATATAATCAGAAAACTTTACAGGCATGACATTTTGGACTAAAATTAACATTTATGTAAAAATAAAATAAAATGAGCAATTTTGGTAAATTATTTTCAGGAAAACATTAAAGAATTATGTTCTAACGTCAAACATTAACCGTTTTTATACTTAGTTTTTCTTTAACACAGAATAAAACATAGTGTGACACTGTTGCATCCATTAAGACGCATTCTCAGAGCAAAAACGTGATGCGGCGTAATCATGGCGGCATCTAAATAGAGCTTCCTCCCAATTGTTTTTCACGCTGCCGATTTTGACAGATTAACTTGAAAATATTTAACTGCACGACTGCCGCTGACTTGTTGAGGTTATGTTTATCGTGTGTCATGTGATTTTGTCTTTGTCAAGAAGAAAATTTTATAGAAAAAGCTAGATTTAAAAGTAAAATATTTAGCTACGTGGATTTATTTACAATTTTATTCGTTTTAAACAAAATATTTGGGTAGCGTCGATTCGCAAAAGTGAAGTTGTCAATTGTTTTCCTGCCGCTGACATCTCGCGGCAGACATGCTGCTGGATTCATGTCTACGCTGTGAGAACGTGACTTTAGAGTCCCCCGATAAATTCTGGCATTTGTCACCAGTTATGTCTGAGGTGACAGAAATTCAAAACAATTTTAATTCATGTATTTTTTTGTGACTTTGGTGAATAATTAAAAAAGAAATTAGAAATACCATGTACATGCGATTTTAGCAGTTAATAATAAGAAATACTCCTAGACTTCTAAATCTGTTTAAGTACAGATTAAAAAACGAATAATAAATGTATTTAATTTTTTACCTCCTTTCGAGAAATCCCACACATGCATATATCGGTAATTTTTCACGAATTCAGGAACGTGATTAGTTAAAATTAATATACACTATATATTATAGACTGTATGCAAAAATACGCGCACTGTTGACTTTTATCGACCGTTTTTCCGAACTCTGTGCGATTCTAAAAGAATTATTTGTAGGTTAAACCACTTGTACTATATAAAAATTATTACTTTTTAAAGGTAAGTGGTTCTTGTCGTTGCTTCTCTAAATTATTTCGAGTATTAATAAAAGCTTGCGTTTTCATGAAATCTACCTTTTTATAAACCGTATCAGTTTCGTTTACCTTGACCGGTTTGTTTTTCTTGTTGCCTAAACCACCTATGCCCTCCAAGTCCAAATCCAAATATTGCATTTTCGCCAAATATGACTCTTCGCTCTTCATCAAAAGACTTTCGTGCGATCGGCCCAAATTTGGGGGCGTAGGGGAAGGGGCTGCGCGAATTTTTCGTGTGTCGTCTTCTGTGTTGAAGGATTTTCTCATATGAGGCTCCTGAAATAAATAATTTATTATTTATTTGCTAATAATCCTTAATAAATTCCCTGACTTTTCTAGTTTTTTTCTTAAGGACCTAAAATCTTATTTTTTTCCTTTTAAGCATACAAAATTATGTGCCAAATTTCAAAATGATTAAAAAGTCTAACCCGCGCCGAAAATCCGCCAAAGTTGCAACTAACACTAAAATTTACGAATTTCTACCATAAATATGAGTCAAACGGTAAACAAACATTTTAAAAATGTAACAAACTGGCCTGAATTTATTTTTATTTAATGCATTCTAATAACTATTCATAATATTAAAATGATTTAAGTAAAACAAAAAGAGCTAAGCGCCAAATATTTAGGAACTCTTATTTGGCGCTTAGCTCGTTTTGTTTTAGTTAAATCATTTTAATATTATCAATAAAAATTTGAATGCATTAAATAAAAATAAATTCAGTCCGATCTGATACATTTTTAAAATGTATTTTTACCGTTTGACTCACACTTATAGCAGAAATTCGTAAATTTTAGTATTAGGGGCAACTTTGGCGGATTTTCAGCACCAGTTAGAATCTTTTGATCATTTTGAAATTTGGCACATAATTTTGTATGCTCAAAAGGAAAAAAATAAGATTTTAAGCCCTTAATATTTTTCACTTATACAAAAATTATAGAAATTTTCAACGATTTCTTACGATTTATGGTATTATTTACGAATTTTAGGGCCCCAATTATCTAGTTACACCTAAATAAAATTTTTAAAATAATAACAAAATATAAGGGTTAAAGGTCTCAAAATAGTGTAATAAACACTTACCTGAAGGGGAGTTGGAGGTTTTAACTTCCGATCGACACAGGGAGCCCCCCTTGGGCTAGGGGGCTCCGGGTTTGAATTAATAGAATGTGAATCGGACAGTTTTCGCTTCGGTTTTAGGCCTCTGTTGACGATTGGTGGCGGCATTAGTTGCGTTTCGGTCAAAAGGGGACTGGGAAGGTTGGAATAGGCGGCTGTGGAAGAGGTTTGGGAATGTGGGGATGCGGGTTCGTCTTGGATTTCATCCATGTCGTATCTGAAAATCTGAGAGAAAATATACATTACAGTCACTGACAAAGTATTTTAGATTTTAAGCTTTCACGGCCACTAAGATATAAAGAACTTTCACTTTCGGGTTTAGACCGTGTTAATGGATTTTTACTTTCCGAAGTTTCGTCTATTATTGCTAGAGACAACTTCAAGGAATCAGAGATTCGCGCCTAAATTCCTAAGTAAGGGACTGAATCTCATGTTATAGTAGACGCCAAAGATATAGTAGAATATTTACTTTCAAAACAGATTGTGAGATAGGGGCGTAATTAAATGTTATTTTATTAAGTTTTAGTAGTTATACGATGTGCTCTGATGTAACAACTGCAGTCAACTACTGACACGCCCTAAAATACATGTTCGCTGCAAAAAAAAGATCTCTTATATCTCCGGCGGCGACTATAAATATATAGTTAAATTCCAGTTATGAAAAGAAAATGAATATATTACGTTACGATCTATTGTATACAAAATCGTTATTAAAAAAATAATAAAACCTGCGAAATTGCCCGATTACCCTTTTCAATTCCCTAAATTTTACCTGACTTTACTGATTTCCCGTGTCTATGGGAACCCAGCATCTCATAAAATTTTTGGTAAACTGTTGCTAAAATATCCCTTTTTTGGTCGTAAATAGCAGTGTCTTAAGTAAAAAAAACTCTCGAAAAAACTTACTGTTTTGTTGCTAGTCCCAGGTTTCGGAGATATGTCCCATTTGAAGATGGTTCCTTCGACGCCTCCCGGCGCCGCATTATTGTAGCAATGTCTTCGTCCCGCGGTGTTTGTGCTGTTACTTTTCAGCGTATCAGAGTCGACGTTGTGCGATCGCGGAAAATCGTAAATGTCGTCTGAAACCAGTTTCTGGAAAATGGATTTTGAAAAATATTAATTTGAAAAATGGTTTGGGGACACTATAACTTGAAACAAATAAATAATAAAGGAGGGTAGCGTATTTTGGGCTAAATCACCTACAATGATAAGATTTTACATGCTTATAGATACATACGAATACGAATTTTGACATATGTCAATGCATGATTTGGCAAAATTGCGATAGTTTTTTCAGTGATTATCGAGTTGTTTTTGAGGTATTTATACTAGTAATTCAATCCAACGTTATTGTATAGTAACCTAAAGCCTGCAGTCCCATGGGACAGTGTGACCCCAGACTAGTACATTAAATTACGTAATTTAATGTGGCTTTCAACGTGTTAAATAATGTTATTTCCATCAAAAAGTTTTAAGAGACTTTTAGGCTGTAGTTTTAAATAGATACATTAACTATATAAGTATACATTCAAAATGTTGATGTTCAGATAAACAAAAAAAAATCACTTTTTTTCCAGATTATAAAGCATTTAGTTTATCACGAGGAACGGTGCATTGTTGTCATGTTTGCGATTTTTAACGAATTTTTAATACAAAAACTGTTTTTAACAAATAAACTTTTTTTATCATTTCTTTTCATTAATTTGCACGTTTTTTAAACAAAAACATATTGCTCTTATTTAGCCCAAAACTCGCCTTTAAAACGATATACTTTAAAAGCAACCTTACAAAAGAATTGAAAAAAATATACTTAAATAATAAATTTTACTTACCTGACCCTGACTGTCATTATTCATGTTTGATTCCAAATTTTCCTCATTTTCTTGACTAAAAATAAAAACATATAAATGTTTACTTTAAATCAAAATCCGTTCCAGAAATATTAATAAATATAATAAGGTAAAAAATAAAGATAATAAATGTTCTTGATGATGAAACTTGGGTAATAGGCTATTGCTGTCACTAACAGAACAAAAATGTTTAAAAATTGGTTAGGGTACTTACAATTGCTGAGTTGGTGTAAGATTCAGATAACAAGGTCCTGGGACAACATGAGAAGGCTTGGGGGGCCGAGGTGGGGCATTTTTTATGAATTTTTGTGCTGCCGTTACATCCATGTCAGCAGAACTCTCCGAAGGTCGTGTATTTTTTGTCGAATCTGAAAATTAAAATATTTTAAATATCCTATTTAAAACTGTTCCAAAATAAACCTCAAAAAACAGTGTGAAAACCGGCGAGTTCCAAACTGTTTTTTGACGTTATTTTTGAACGCTGACCTGATTGGTCAAAACATACATCGTGTTCAGCGGCCAAAAATACATGGGAATGTATATGTCGCACCTCTGGGACAGAAGATTATTTTTTTGTGTGCCTGTGCAATTTTTCTATTGCATTTTTTTTTGTCAAAATTGCTTACTTAGATCTGAAGACGCATTGTGCGGCCAATCCTCGTCGGTAAAAACACTTTCGGTGTCGGTCGGGCTCTGCAAAGGCGAGGAGTTTTGATAGTCGTGCTTCGCCTGTTCCAATTGGCTGAGAGGGGGCTGCAGCTGCCTGGGACAGTCGTAAAATCTGGGGTCGTTTATATAAGTAGAATTATGGCGGTTTGAGAGGTTCATTGTATCATACATTTCGTTGTGATGGGAGTTACGCATGTTGTATGCCAGCAAAGATTTCAAGTCCTGAAAAAAAAAAGCTGAAACTAATACCCTCGAAAATCCTAAAAACTAATTATTAAATTATATTTTTCTCAATGATAAAATTAACCATCTTTCCTTTAATTAACAACTAACAAATTTGAGAAGAATATAAAAGAAGGCATGTCCAATTACCCTGTTAAAAAAACAAGTAGAGACCAGTAGAAAACGAATCGGAATCTACTGGATCCTACTGGTCTCTACTTGTTTTTTTTTTTAACAGGGTAGTTAGTTTTCAAACCGGAGCCTCGGTAGCTCAGTTGGTAGAGCGCCAAACCGGAAACCGTGGGGACTCTGGTTCGAATCCAGACTGACACCTGCCTTTTTTCTAGCTTTCTCTTCTGTGCGATATGCCACTAACATTTTCTTGTATATTATAGTTTTATAATAAATATGGTTTAATTTTTTTGTCTGAAATTTAAACTGTTTAACAGTATCAGGAAATAGCCGCCTGTTAATATTTTGCAATACAAACGGAGAAAACATCAGTGAAATTTTTAAAATTATTCTGCCCTGCTAAGACAGAAACTTTTATCTGCTTTTTTTAACATTTTTCAGAATTGACGATTTTCCATCAAGTATTTTTCAACAAATTTCTAAAAAGTGCGTATTTTAACAATGTGTAAATACAATTTTTGGATCCTGTAGATTGTTAAAATGCATAACAGGGGCCAAATATGAACATTATTACATGTTTGTTTAATCTCGTGCTATTCTACTTAATTAAGCATCCCCTAAGTCCAGGACTTAGTGGGATAGTAGTAGAGGGAACCACCAGCTTATACTGACTTTCGAACCAGTTTATAGGAAGTGCCCGTTTCACTTATCGCCTTCACCAAATTTCAGTTATTAATTAACTGAAAAAGGCAAATTGGCGCCAGTGAGAATCGAACTCACGCTAGTACGCTTACTATGTACACGTCTAACCACTACGCTATGCCTCCCATAATAAAAACAGAATGGTTTTAGGTATATTCTTAGTATCGCAATATTAGCAAAAGTTTTGCAGTAGGGTGACAAATACACAACTTTTTATATATATTCTAAAAATATGAAATGTTTAGGAAATACCATATTGAAAGCTTAGTCATAATATAATTTTATACAATCAAAATGACAAAAATGCTATAATACTCAATAAAAACAAAACAATGCATGATAAGCAATGTTTATCATAATATTTATATTTTAATAATTACCATGAATCATACATTTTTTATTACAGTGTAAAAAGATTGTATATCTCACACATTCACAGAATTCTAATTAGTTATTACTGTTTACAGATTATAATTATCAAAAATGTCCTTTGATACTGAAATATTTTTTACGCTTTACTTCTAATGTTATAACTCCACCCTGCCCCATCACAGGAACACTTTTTTTATTATTATTGTAATTTAGTGGCCTTGCCGTTCAATTTTTATCAAAAGAATGTTTTTAAGATGGGCAGGGTGGAGTTAATAAACACTCAAGGCTTAAGTGCCATAAGATATTGTATTTAACCATTTGTTGTAAACAATTTAAAAACCAATAAAGATACATATTAAAAGCAAACTAGAGCAAAAAAGCGTAAAAAAATAAATTAAGAAACTGGCATTTCGCTTCATCTTTTTTGACAATTTTATTACTCATCTCCTCTGGAGGAAAGCGTTAAATTTATTTTTTTGAAAAATATTAGAAACCTACTAGATATCATTAAATATCTCAAAAAACATCAGGAAACTATAATGGTTTAAAACTTTTTTTAACAAACTTTTTTTACTGTGTTACTTTTTGTATAATAACTTACCCTAGTATCAAAAATTGGAGATTTTCCAGTAATACATTCTGATATGGGAATATAAGGGCTGGTACTAACAGGTGATATTGGAGGTGTTTCAATAAAATTATTTGCTTGAAGTTCCCCAGTAATAATGACATCTCCAGAATTTTTTGTAACTAAAAATTGATATTCATTTAAAATTTAAATAACACTGCAGTGCAAGAAATAAAGCTTGTAGTACAAAAAAATCCAGAAAATATCTCTGATTTTTCTAAAAACTAGATAAATTTCCTGACTTTTCCGGACTTTTCAAAATGTGGTACGGTAAATCTGAATTTAAAGTCAAAATAGCTCCTCATCCAATTAGGTTTGGAAATAACCTCAAAAAACCCTCATATTTTTACTTAAAAATTAAGTTTTTTGAGGTTATCTCGAAAAATAATTGAATGAGGTACTATTTTGACCTCAAATTCGGATTCAGTGCCTCAAAACACACAGGAATACAATAGTCTCCAAAAGAGTTCTTGACCTTTTTTTTATTTTGAGTGGCTGTGTAATTTACCTGGTTCCTCTGATGACTTTAAACCGCACACTTTGCAAATATTATCTACCCATTTTCTCATTTCATCTTCTGTATCTGCAGCTAAATAATAAGTTCGTCCTGGAGTTTTAATATCAAATACATGATCAAATTTAAGTTTTCTTTCTTCAAATTTCAGTCCCAAGTCCACTTGTTCACAGGTATCTAAATTTATTGTTCCTTTTAACTTTCTACAATGTTTATCTGTGTAGTAAGTCAAGATATATTGCCCAGGGAGTTCCCCAGAATTAGTTAATGAAAAATATCGCTTTCTCCATCTCTAAAATTTTTAAATAAGTCTTTATTAGTATTAAATACCTTACTTAAAGATTTAATTAGTGAATCATACTACTATATAAATACAAGTGTACAATAATAAAAATAGTATTTATCTAAGGAACTTCAAGGGATAAACACTTACTGCTCTAAAAATTCTCTTTGTAGGTGGTGATTTAGTCAGCCACCCTTCGAAAATCACTTCTTGTGAACTTTTCGCCATATTCTACTAATTATGCAGCTAATTAATTGCCAATAAACTAGCCATTGATGACTAATTTGACAAATTTGTCATTTATGCTTAAAATACTTTCATTTCAGGGCGACCAACTTTTTTAAACTAGATCATAAAACACTTAACGAGTTTTGTTTATGTTTTAATATATCAACACCGAATTCTTGAGTTAGAAACCACATAAACTGATTACAAAAACATATTTATATTTTATAATTAATCATTTTTTATTACCATAAACATTCCAAATGCAATGTTCTATAGGGAGTTTATTTTTATAGGTTGGTATGGTTTTTAATTTTTGTAGGCAACTTATAATACATTTCTGTGTAATATCAGTTGCATAACTCAAACATCTTAGGGTGGTCCTATTCAATCAAAATTACACCAGCAACTCGTCTCTAGGATATCTAGTTCGGTCAGTGAAAAAATTGAAAAAAAAAATCTATTCATAACTATATTTTAAAAAATAATAAATTAATATTTAAATGAAATACACAAAAAAACAGTTTTTATTAAAATAAATTTATTTAACTGTTACATAAAAAACTTTGCAATTTAATATATCAATAAATAATATGTATGTGTAGGGTAAAATAAGAAATTAATTTTTATAAAAATATATCACAACTAAATCTATGCAGCAGAAGTTATACAAGCATTAAATAAACTGGGGAAGTAATATAACTTTTCTCTAGGGTCTTGAGTATCAACCCATGCTAAACCTTGATCAACCATATGGTCTAATGCCTTTTGTGAACGTTCTCTTTCCCAATTTAGTTCCCTACGAAGAACTGAAACAGATATGTAACCCATATTGTTGTTTGTTGCTTGTTGAAGTATTGTGGAATGATCCATGCTTAACTCTCCTGGCACTGATTGAATCATATACTGCCCCTTTCCTAAAAAGAAATGTTTTGAACAAGAAACCTTAGTCAACATATCACAAGATGAAGTGTTAATTTATTTTTAAAAGTGTAAAAAGTAATTTTTTGTATATTTTTGTAATAACTTTGGCCCATATTTTAGTTATCATGTTTGATTTTGCTTACCTACAGGTACAATTGTAAAACCGCTACCAAATATCTTTAGTTTCTTTGCAGCCCTTACCAAATCATCATTTGATATTTCTTGATGAGCTTTACTTTGACCTCTAGCTCTAATCAATCTAGTACGTAGCTCATCTAAACTTATTAAACCTCCATTTTTGTCATTTGTGGCTAAACAAACTTCAACAATTTGAACTGCTAGTTCATAATAAAAGTCTCCTATTCCCAACACTGACCAAAAACCTTTACCTGACGATAAAGGATCAACTCCTATGCTAGAGCACATTTCTTGAAACTGTCGCCTAAATTCAGTATTTTTTCGTATTTCGTTCTTATGTTTTGATGCAAATTCTTCTAAATTAACTTTAAAAACATCCAACTGTTTCGACATTTGTTCAAATTGATTTTCTAGGATTTCATTACCTCTTACTTCATATTTTTCCTGTTCCAAACGAGTTTGTTCAATTGCACCTAACCCTGCTCTACGCCTCATCGTTTATTAAATCTAAATTACACAATATACAATAAAATAATATTTTGACAAAATTTGAAAAATCTAACCCAACTTTTTGATTACAAACTTTGACAGACAGACATACCAACAGCATATTTCCGAACAGCCAACAGAATTTCTTAGTGAGAGATAGACGCAAGGCTTGCAGAAACTTGTTCATCCGTTAAACAAGTTGAATATGGGTTTCGTCAAGAAAAAAGGTAAGAAATGATGCTTATAATAAATTTTATTTGTCAGGGCTTAGTTAATTGTGTTATTTTGGTAACATCACTCGAAATTAAATCAATAAACGTTTTATAATCCTTAATTGTATTATCACATTCTTCTAACTTAAGTTTTAATGTTTTATTTTCTTTTTTTAACGCGTGTATGGCTTTTTTTAAATCGTTGATGAGTTTTTCTAAATTTGACGTTATTGCTTTTGTTTCAATTCTCCATTTTTTGTTGATTTCTTTTTGTATTTCCACTTCATTTTCAAGATCTTTTACTGCTTGATTGTAGTATTCGTTTATTTTCAGTAGTTCTGTAGAGTGTAAATTTTTTAAAACCCTGCAAAAAAAAACAAATTCTAAACGTTCTAATCAAGATGACTTTAAAGTCATATGAACAAATCAAGACATCTTTCTAATATTCATATACCTAGGTATCTACCTAATATTCATATAACTATATCAGGGGCGGATTTATTTCATTTTAAGGGGGCATCCATAAGGGAAAATATTGCGCATTCACCAAAAATATAATTTTGAAGGTATTGCTATGCTAATATATCTCGGTGGGGGGGGGGGCATGCCCCCCCCTAAATCCCCCCTAAGCTATATGAATATTAGGTAGAAACCTAGGTATACCTATAGGTACCTATAAATATATGGAACTGTGGCTATGACTATAGCTATAACATATATGTTATAACATGAGTCATGTTATGACATAACAATGTCATGCCCTTAGGGCATATCCACAGGCTCGAATAACAATCATACTACATAAGAATGCGATACCGTGATTGGCTGACAAGATACATGACGGCACATCAAGCCAACCACGGCATCGCATTCTTATGTACTATGCTTGTTATGCGAGCCTGTGGATATGCAAAATGTCGTGAAATAACGATAATTCATTGTGGATGAAAATAGGGGAGAGTGGGTCCTCTAAGTGGGGCACCTACGTATATGAGGTAACTTGGTAAAATCCCAATATACAGGGCGCGCCCGGGCGTTGTTGATTAAAATATTTTAAATGACAATAATTAACCCTCTTTTTTCCTGTAAAAGTTCATCCTTTTGAAAATTTTGGGTAAAATATAAAATTTTGCACTAACCCCTTGCACTATGCATAGTGCCATAGCTATGGTTATAACCAGACCTAAAACGACAATCTTCGCATTCGTCCCATTAGAACGATTTTACCTGCTTTGACTTGAAAATTAGGGGGCTTGAAGTTTTATAGCTGCTAGGATACTTACGTTTCTTTACTTTCGATGTTGCTATTAAAATCTTGCTCCATTATCAATATTTTTTCGTTAAGTTTTTCCATTCTTTCGGTAACCCTACAATATTCAGAATTGCTATCATCCAAACGCTTTTGAAACTGTTTTATTTTATTTTGTAGGGTTAATTTTTCAACTTCTCTAGATTTTACGTCTCTAGCGTAATGTCTGGACATTTCTTCCATGTCATTTTTTATACAGTCTCTTTGAGCTATTAGTTGGACATTTTGTTTTTCTGATAATAGCTAAAAAAAGCCAAAATAGGAGAAAAACTATAATAAAAGCCATAACTTTTTGCTCTAAGCAAAAAATATTCATATTTTGTAGGTATAGTTTGTAGGTCAGTTTTTGTTCCCCATATTCCTACACTTTGTACGGTACCAATACCCACAATGTTATGAAGTTTAAGAATAGGGACTAAAAAAACAGCATTTAAAACTCGATTAAAAATAAACATAAAAAAACAATTATCGCCAGTTTGGACTTGGATAATGAAAAAGAAGCTTAAATAGAATAATGAAAATACACAGAGATAATTTTTTTATTTATTATGGCGTTTGGCTATTGTAAGAAAACAATTTAAGAAACAGATGGAAAAGGATAGAAGAAGAGAATTTAAACAAAAAATTATTATAAACTACAAGAAAAGGGAAAATCGAAAGAAATGGAGAAGAAACACCAAGCTAAGGCCTTAATTATTCACGTCTGAATCAGATCCAGATCATAGACATTTCGATAACGAGAAGGCAGACGAACTTGTCACCCTCCAAGTGAAGACTCTTTGTAAAAACAAACATGTATCATACTGAAGGAAATTTCTTTTCAAAAAAAAAAAAATTTAAAAACTTATCTTAAAGAAAATTGAAAGAATAGTGGATGATGGCAGACTTTCAGAGCCAAGGCTTTCCGATAACTAGGATAAACTAGATAAACACTTTTAACCTCTAACAGAATCAAAACACTATTAACTATCTATAAAGGCCCACTACCATATAATATTTTGTATAATATATTATGCATAGCTATTCCCAAAACTTAAGAGTCATTTCACTTTATTGGCGGATGCATGGTGCTTGAAGAGTTTAATTATACTTTGACGCACGGATCTCTGCCTACGAGAAATATGTTTGGAATGTGTGTGCAAGTGGGAGGTCCGTTGCAGGTACGCACGCCTTATAACGCTTTTGACGGAAAGAAGAAAGCGCGAATGATTCCTCCCCCTTTCGTCGGAGACTGTAATTAGTAAGAATCGTGATAAAATGAATTTCCGAAAGATTTAGTACCGGGAACAGAACCGGACAGGAAATCAGATCATCCAGTTGCCCATAGTTATAGACTATACGTCGCTAAACTAGGTGTGATTTCGGATAAGAAACACCTTGGTCGCTCACACACTGTTTATCACAGCCTAAAAAGCGACTTTGCTGCTTATCAATGAATGCTTCGCGCTCGGTTTGTTGTTGTTTTGCAGAGTTTGCTTGGCCAAGATAACTTGCCTCTATTAAAAGTGCTACACCTGCGCTAAGGTAATATAAAGTAAGTTAAAAAAAAAACACCTATAATACCTTTGAGAATACCTCAAAATATAACTTACAAGTTTTTGAAAGGTGTTCTCCAAATTTTTTTCTAATATTAACAACTTGGAGGTGGAACTTTCATCAAAATTAATATTTCCCTTTTTGAATCGTTCTAGTTGGTCCTCTAATAAAATACATTTTGCTGACATTTTTTCAATTTCATTATTTTTAGATTTAATTTCTTCCTGTGTAGAATTTAAATTGATTAATATTTGTTGCATTTTTTCGTTGTACTCATTTTTCACCACGTATATTTCGTGGTTACTTTTCTCTTCAGCTAATTTTGAAATTTCTACGAGTTGATTTTCTAAACTTTTCATTTTATCTAAAAGCAAACGATAGTTAACTAACAATGGTTTAACTTTGGGTTTTCTACTAAAAAATGAGATTTATTTCCATTCCAAAACCACAAAAGTTATGCCACGTAAATTATTAGCCTGTCTGTCTTTCAATCTTAAAACACAAAAAATTGGATACGGCTTCTAGTATTACTTTTACGCGAGAAGGTTAAGGTTTGGACTACAAAAAGCTCTATTAAATAGTTATGTCACCCCCATGCGGGGAGGTGACATAATTGTTATACTGGGGACCCGAAGAACTTGTTCCTTTTCGAAAAAAATAATAACGCAAAGATAAAGAAATGAAAACTACTTTCCGAGTAGAAACGTTTTTTTTACCTGTGATATTTTTTTCTCTTATAAGTGCTGCATCTTTTTCCATTAACGCTGCTTCTACGACTTGAACTGATTCCGTGACTTTTTGTCTGCACTCTACGTTCCTTTTCGTAATCATTTCGTAAAAATGGCCCTTGTCTTTTACGTACAATTCGAGTTCATTTTTTTCTGTAACAGATTGTTGTAACCGTTGTTGCAGACTCAATATTTCTTGCTCCAAATTTTTTATTATTTTAAATGAGTTTTCTTGAATTTCGAAAGATTTGTCGACCTCTGTGTATTTGGATTTTATTTCTTTTATGGAGACATTAAAATTTTCTTTTAGTTTTGTTTCGGCTGTGTATAGTTTCTCTTGTAGAGTTTTTATTTTTTCTTCGCAAGTTTGTTTTATCTGTAAAGAAATACCCATGTAACACAAAATGGTGGTATATTGGTGGTATATCACTCTTCATTTTTAATGACTATTACTGGTAGTAAAAAGAATTTGCATACCTGTAATTTTTACATTTCATAACAGTCTACTTACCGTGTTGAGTTGTTTCCTTGGTACAAATTCTTCAAGCCCACTTTGGTAAATCCGCAATTCCTCTTCAAGTTTATCAATAGTTTCCACCGAATTTTGCCACAATTTTGTGGCATAATTTTTTTCATCAGAAACCTTTTCCAACTGTTTTCTCAAATTTTCAATTATTTCATCTTTTTCGACATTATCTGTTGGTTGCAGTGTATTTTTTAAAAGTTCGTTGTAATTTTTCCGTAGTTCCTGATTTTCATTTAAAACTGAGCTTGTTTGAATTTTTAGGTTGTCAGGTTGAATCTTAAAAATATTAATTTACTAATGATGGTTTTTATTGATTAATTCTTTTTAAAATTGAAATCAGTATTTACGCAAAATTAATATTGGCGGGGTTAGCTCATAAGTAGCCAGATTGTAGAAATAGGTAGGCAGACAAGAAATTTGAAAATATTTTTTACCTCACCTTAATGTATTCCAAATCTTTTTTTAATTCGGAGTTAATTTGTTCATAGCTTTGGATTAAATTTTCAATATTTTCGTCCATTTACAATTAACTTATTTTTAATTGCACTTTTTTATCTAAAAACCAAAAAAGAAATTTGAATTTATCCGTGATTACATTTTAACACTCTAATCAAACCTTTTAGGGCCACTTGCACCAATGATGGTTTAGCTTTAAACTTGGATTAAATTGACGGTCGATCAATCAGAAGGGAGCATTTTTAACTTAAACTCAGTTTAGTCGAGATAATCCCAGTTTAAGAGTTGGTGCAAATGGCCCTTAGCAGTTACAGAAATTAAACCCAATAAAAATAGTTTATCCCGTGGTATATTAAGGGCCACTTGCACCAACTTTTGGTCTGGGATTATCTCAGCTAAACCGAGTTTAAGTTAGAAATGTTGCGATCTGATTGGTCGGCCGTCACCTTAATCCAAGTTTAAAGTTAAATCATCATTGGTGCAAGTGGCCCTAAGTGTATCTACTTAATATACGACGGCATTAACTAAGCGAGCATAATTAAGTACAGTTAAGTATAATTAAGTAAAATTAAGTATAATTAAGTATAATTAAGCATAATTAAGGATAATTAAGTATAATTAGTACAATTAATTATAATTAAGTATACGACGTACTTAACTTATTTTTAATCATGGTTTTAATAGAAATAACTTAAATTTTGTTAAGAGTATGTTCTATAGACATAAATAAAAAATATCTTTACCTGTTTTAATGTTTATTTAAAGTTGATAAACATTCAGATTGAAAGTTCACGTTAAAACTTCAAACTTAAAAACACTAAATGCCATCTAACGTTATAATTTGAAACAAAATATTGTACCATTTCAAAACCATTTTAAATTTGACATTACAATTCCTTTTATTACTTATTTATTTATTTATTATAACTAAAATTTATTATTTTTACATGTTTTATTATGACGTTTTTGTTTGTGTTGACAATTTAGTGGCAGTGCATGTTATGGTTTAATGATTTTACTGTTGGGTCGATAAACTGAACTATGGGGAAATAAAAATGGGGTGATTATCAAAAAAAGCTCAGTTAATAAAGTTGGACGCAACTGCTGCCAAAGAGACAAAACTTGGCCCTATAATTATTTTTTACAACAAAAAAAGTAATTTTAAGAAAAAAAACATTACAGCAAAAAAAAATAAAAAAGTAAATAATATTACATACCTACATTACATACATATATGTATATGAAATTAAAAAAAGAAAACAAAAATTATTTTGTTCAAAATTTTAATTTTCCATACTTTTCCATATTTCACTCATATTATATGAAACCATTTTTCCAAAAATAAACAATTTTGGGCCAAAAATTTGTGACAAATTAAAATATAATAAAATATTTAATAGAGATTTTAATTTTGACAGCTATCGATATCCTTTAGTAAATTTAAATTGCTACAAAAAAAACATATTTTATCCAATACATCATTATAAAGACTAAGTCTTTAAGACTTAGATTACTGTTGTCAATTTACCTAAGGAAATTGACATTTTATTCATTGTTTATAAATTGTCTCACGTCTCCCCTAGCAACGTGAGGTAATATTTTTAACCCACTCTTTTAGAAAAGGCAGTTTTTTCACAAAATACTTACATTTTAGGTATTGAGGTGTGTGCATTTATCCCGGGATCCCATTTAAATGATCTTACGTGCCAAACGGCTAAAATAAACAATAAAAATGTTGAAATTTTTAAAGCCATAAACTTGCAAATCATAACCTCAAAATTAAAATTTCTTCAATTATAATTATCAAAAATTTTATATTCGCGTTCGTATTTTTCTTTTTATTTGGGTGGTATATTATTTAAAGTATCCACTTTCGCTTTTTTTAGAATGTCCTCAGGAACAAAAACACTATTTTCATCTTTAAAGTCCAATTTTAATTTGAAAACGATGCCACGCGGTAAAATAAATCTTGCTTACTTTTAACTGTCAAACTTGCAACTGTTTTTTTTGTACCGTAGCTGCCCACTGTTTCAGCGGCCATAATGAAATAAAACATTGTGTGTACATAAAAAAGCATTATTAAAGATCGCTTTTTCTTATGATTACAAATGTATTGGATACAATTTTGTATGGCACACGTGGGTAATTAGATATTGTCCACTCAAGAACATTGACCCACTCGGCCTACGGTCAAAGAATCTCTCGTGGACAATATCTTACTTTACCCACTAGTACCATAAATAACTATTATAAATCTGATTTTATTTGAAAATAACAATAACATATAATGTAAAAAACTATAAATTTAAAAAAAAGATAGTACTTTATTGTAACATAAAAGATGCAAAAATGCTATCTTGTTGTTTTGTTGAATTGGTCGTAATATTCTTCGCTTGGTACATTTTTGTATACTATTTTCTCCAAAAAATCCTTTTGGTTCTTTTGTTCCTCTGACATTTTTAAATTAACTTCACTTAGGTCCATTGCCTGTTGCCTAAAACCAAACATATCTCTTAACTAAGAATTAAATAAAAGTAGTAGGTATGTTGTTTTATTTGTAAAAAACATTACATTTTAAATGAAAATCTTTATTTGCAGTCAAAGCCTTGCTAACCAAGGACCTTTTTTTTCTATGGGGGGGGGTATACCAAGATCATTGATTTTTTTTTGGTATTAAAAATGTGAAAACAAAAAATAAAGGAATATAATTTTATATTCTTTTATAGGATAATACGATACAAAAATAAACCTTTTGGTCCTATGGGGGGAGGGGTAATTACCCCTATTACCCCTCATCTACCCCCTTGTTTCTAACCACATTATAGTAAACTCGATATACAATAATATTATTAAACCAAACAATTTTTTATAGATAGGTTAAAAATAAAAACAGTATTGTTGGTTCAATCATACATTTGATTTTTTTTCATGGAGAAGTATACTATTATTTGATGCTTGGATACATACTTTTTCTGCTCTCTTATATGTTTATCAACCAAATATATATGATTTTGAATTCCATTAACATATTCATTATATTCTCTTTCCATTCTATCTTCAAGAGATTTTTCTTTCTGTAACAAACAATTAATAACAGTTATATAGTTAAATGTAACTAATAAATGCGCTAAGGATAGTAGTTTATTTGACTGCGTGGCTCTACATCGCTGAAGATACCGGCAACCGGGAAATGGTAACCTAGAAGCTAGCAAGAGACCCAAAAACAACACAATAGGCCCGCAGGTAGCCGCAAAGGATAGTAGTTGATTTTAGAAGGGGAAGCATCATTGTCACTTCTAGTCATTTTTGGGTCTTGCTTGGGCTATAGTGTTAAATTTGCTATTAATAGTAACTCTTAAAAATTTAGATGTTTAGGTTGAGCTTCCTCGGTTCACCACTCACGAAAAGATAAACAAACTTACCCTTTTTTCTTCAATTTGTTCCAGTTGATATTGTTTGAAGGCCTTCTTTTCTTCTTCCGACATTCCTTTGTATAGATAACCAATTTTTCTTCCTGCTCCCAAATTGCTTACGGCGACATCTGGGTTTTCCGTCAACATATCGCTCATCATGTGATTGTAAATTTCTGCTAAGTTATCTTCATTTGTTTTTCTTTTATTCTTTTCCGTCTGCATCAACCGTTCAGCAGCCTGAAATAGTAAGTTATTACCAGAGTTGATACTTTCATTACAGTAGCAGGGTCGGACAACAGGAATTTTAAATTATTTTTTATTTTTGGTGAGTTTCTTTAATGCATACTTATGTCGAATAAGATTATATGTCTGTTTAAAGTTGAAAAAATTAGAAATAATTTAAAATTTCTGTTGTCCGACCCTGTTTTTGTAATGAAAGTATCAACTCTGGTTATTACGTACTGAGGTGGAAATATTTTACTACAGCGAGGACTACGTTAGCTGTTTCTGTAAGGAAATCCAACAATTACAAAGGATTCTTTTCAAAAACAACAGGATTTTTCCTCTCAAATAAATGTTTTCTTAATTTCATTTCATTTCATCGACCAGGCATTTAATTTTTGAGTTACCGTGTGAACAAAAAACGTAACAGATAGACGACAGCCAGACAAACGGATTTTGTTTTTAAGTTATTCAGAATTCGATAAAAAACGTTTGTCACGATTTTGGATCCAAAAGAGTTACCATAGGCCATAGAATCTGTTTTATTTGTGTTATCGAAAAGCGTTACCATTTATGTCAGAATATAGTCTTTGTTGATTTCGCAATGAATTTACCATAAAACATTTTGAATGCCTTTCGTTTTTCTAATTTAATAAAAAACCCGCTGAATTTTTGAGGGTATTTTTTACGATTTTGGAAATTTAAAAACCATCTTTTAAAAATCTGTGCGTGCTGTGAAGGGTATAACAATGAATTAATTTTATTTAAAATACAATAGCAAATTGTAATAAAATATAATAATACCAAAATCCTTAATTAAAAAGCAGTAACTGTATTCGTCGCAAAAAACTTTTACACGTCAACGCTAAAATTTTTAAAACGCTGCTATTGAGAAATGCAGATACTGTTTTCTTATTAGTGACGGCAGAACACGTTGTAGGTAGGTACTTAAATTTTCGTGATAATTTAGTAAAATGGAGTAAAGCTATTTACTCAATTTTTCTTACTACATTAATGATAAATTTAAGCGTTTTATCGTGGTGTGCCTATTACGCCCCTGAAGTTTAATAGAATGACAGTGGAGCCATCTATTTTAAATCCTACTAATAAAATTTCATGAAATTATACAAAAATCTAAACTTGGTTTTCAGGAAACTGTTTCTGAAATACCGATACAGTGAAATGTTCGCTTTTCAAATATTACAGAAACCTAGAATGTTATTCTTGCTTATGATGCCCAATCATAGATCGGGCTATAATATACTATACTAGTATTGCATAAAAACATATTTTATCGCTATTACATGAAACCAAATTTACTTATTTTTAGTTAATTGTACATTTTTTTACAGTTTATAATCGTTAGTTTTCTCATTTTACTAAAACTGCAACAGGCGAAACTAAACCTTATAATTAAAATAATTTAGTTCCGTTCGCATTGTTGCTAAACTGCTAAAAGTAAAACTTAATAATGATTTTTTACTCTTATGTAGTACCTAGGTACTACGAGTTGGTAGCTACCAACGTAAGGGTTACTTACAATACCAACGTAAGTAAGACTTTTTAGTGAATAAGTGCCACACAATACACTGAATTGCCACAATGGTTTTCCCCTCGCTTTTATAACACCCATCAAACTTTAATGGAAGTTTTTTTCTGATTGCAAAACAAAAAGATCAAAAAATGTACCTAACTTGTTTTTTTATTATCATTAAATTAAATTACTTAAGGGTCAGTTTTTTATTGCTCTGTTAATGTTTTGGTTAAGTTATCTGTCCGATAGTTGCTGCGAAAACACGAGTATATTGGATGGATTCCAACGATATGTATCACATTTAACTCAAAACTATTTCTATATAAACTGATCGAAAAAAGTTAAGGATGTTGTTAAGAATGGTGCTTTCTCTGGGAAAAAATCATAATATGCCCACATATTCTCTACTCATTTCTAAAAAACAAATAAATTTAATCGATTCAAAAATATTTATATTCGGGATTTAACAATATGTTTTCCTTTAGTCATACTAAAATAAAGAAGATAGTTTGGAAACTATATTCTATTTTTTCTTTTTCTTATATCTTAAACTTTTATTTTTTTCATGACACGTAAATATTTAAATATTTATAATTTGCAGCATATTTCATCTTTCATACCTTATTCACCTTTTTATAAGTGAATTATAACGTACTTCGTCTACGATTTTAATATTTGATAATGCCTTTTTACGCTTTTTGAATCTCGAACGTTTTATATTGGAACGCTATCTTATCTAAAAAAGAACATCTAGGCATCTGTTCGGCTTTACAAGTCTTAAAAAATCGTTTTAGGGTGTTCATAAAGCCGTTAAGTCTGCCCCAGATTGTGATATCTTTAAAGCATATTGTTCGACGTAGATTTTAGATTGCAGATGAAACATAAAGTCTGATTTTAAAAATACGGAAAGTATCAAACCAGAATGAATTCATTCAGATCCAAACGCTGCTTTGGGGATAATCTATTTAACTATTAATTTAAATTGAAGGTAAATGTACATATCGTTAGGGTATAGAAACAAAGTTGTATCAAAGTAATATCTCTGTAAATAACTTTAAAACCACTAGGGGAGGTTCAAGTATCACGTAACGCAAATTGTACCAAAATTCATACACTTTATACCCCGGTTCTCTCATTATAATAGTATAGAGATTTCATATTTTGGCTACCCCCCCCTAATAGGGGGTGTGTTAGGGGGGTAGCCAAAACATGAAATCTCTACAGCCTTCAATAACGCGAGAACCGAGGTATGAAGTGTATGAATTTTGGTACATTTTGCGTTACGTAATACTTGAACGTTCCCCTACAGGTACAAATCCTACTATAAATACCATCGCATATATGATCTGTTTCTTCAAGCAAGATACTAAATTAAAAATCGCAACATGAATATTTTCAAAACAGATTCGAATATTGGATGTGCGAATATACTGCGTAGTTTATTTTATAAAACTATATTCTATACACAAACATATACTATTCAAACCTGTTGTAAAAATATTTACTGTGCGATTTTTAATTTACTATCTTGCTTGAAAAAAAAAACGACCATAGTTATTAATAGAATAGGATTAAAAATCTGTTTATTTACGTCAGTTTTCGAACGTTTGTCTAAGTTAAGAAACTGTAACCTAAATGGCGTATACTGCACTGCTAAGACAAGTTGTACTCTGTATTGTATTGCTTTACACTAGCCCCATGCGCATACCAAAAAATTCCTATCTAAAACCCAAATCCTAAAAATTTGCCTAAGATGTTTGTCCTATGTGGAAAATTTTCAATGTTTTTTAAATAAAATTGTCCAAACTAGTCTTTACTAGACGAATAAGTTAGGACTAGGACTAACTTGCAGATCTTTGTAATTTGATTGGACTTTTTAGATCATTTTGTCCTAAGTTTCTCAGATAGAACAAATGCATTAAATTTTATTATGACAATTTATTTTTCTGACAAAAAAAATATATTTTTTTTTCAAAGGATATCACTTATTTTTGATGGAAATGTAAAAATTTTACTTAATATATTATTAACAATTATAGCAGCCTCAAATACATGAGCCGAGAGAAAACAGGTGAAATAGCACGATTTTTTAAAGATCCGTGTGGCATCGCGACGCTAGAAAATGCGGGAAACATTATAAGGAATCCTTATTAAGGATCCTGCCGGTCACCGTGGGCTATATATGCATCTTTTGAAACAGGGGGTGATAAGTTATCTACTAAATACATCGTCAAAATTCTTGGACCCCCTAAAAATTTTAAAATGCACATTCCTCTCTGGTTGAGAGTATTATCATTTTAAAGAGCATTGTTTTGCTCTTTGGTATACTGAGAAGTTCTGTGATTAAAATTTTGAATTTATACCAAGAAACTGAAAATATTGAACCTCGACGAGCAACTGGTTGTCCAGATGCTAGAGAAGACCGTTACATAACAAATTGTGTGCGTACAAACCACAGCATTCCACTAAGAAGCATTCAAAGCCACTTTTGGAGACTTGGTGTTCAGTCGGTGGCAAAACGTGCTTTTTTCGGATGAAAAAATACTTGACCCAGTTAATGATAGTGGACGTATTATGGTTTGAAGGGCTTCAACAAGGCAGGAACGGTTTGTCTTTGCACGAGAGGTCGTTCCATATTAAGCAGGTTCTGAAATGCTGGGGGAACATAATGTACAACCGTCGGACGGAGCTTAAGCTATAATTATTCGTATACAGAACATTTTAAATGGCGAAATTTACAGGAAAAACATAATTGAAGGTATTATCCAGTCCTTGCAAAAGATATTAGCATAAATTTTGTCTTTATGGATGATAATTCCCGTCCAAATCGCCAAAGGGAGGTACAACGCGCTATACGTAATGCCCATATTCAAAGATTGGAGTAGCCCGCCAACTCCCCTACATAAATCCAATGAAGTATATGTGAAGTTATGTTGTAGCGGCCATACGAAAATGAAATATGTTATATTATGCTTGAAATGTTGAATGGAGGAGGAAACCTCATTTCACAGGGCAATATGAGGCGATCAGCGAAGTATAACACCTCCGGAGTAGCAACACTTCAAAGAGAAGAATACTAGGCAAGATGTCCCAGCCTTCACTAGCAGATTTGGCAGGAAAGGAGTAGACAAAAAGGGCAGAGTCGCCTGGTTGCCAGCCTAGAGCCTACCCGACAAGACCTATTACCAGTTACTCACCAATGCCTTATTAAATCTGACACATGCTTCATCCAATCGCTTCCTGCATATCTTCTCGAGCTCGCTCATCTCGACCGCTCTATGGTCACGCGCCATCACCGCCGCCTTATACGCGTCTTCCGCTGCTCGGCGGTCCTTCTCTGCTTGTTCCCTTTCCTGCATTTGTTGGTCCAGCCAGGCCCTGATCTGTTCCCGCTGAAGACGGTCTCGTTGCTCTTTGGTTAGGTCTTCACCCTCAAAGCTGCGGAAAGGAATATATGGTCAGTAATAATTATTAGAAATATCTATTTTTTTGAGGGGAGGACTGGCAAAACGGCGAGTGCAGCAAATATGTAGTTTTGGTCATGGCGCGCACAATATTTTTTAGACATCCAATTTATAAATAAAAAATAAAAACAAGCTAAAATGTAAATCGCCATATTTTGGAAACAAATAGTCATATGTAAATTACAATTTTCCATGGTTTGAAGAAAAATATCCACCCTAGTTTTTATATGCAAATCAATAACGACATTTTTTCAATCCCGAACATCCTTAAATCTTATCGGGGCTATTTTCTACATCATAGAAGAAAGATAAACCCAAAAGCGAAAATAGATAGTAGATATATTCGCACTTTGACTTTATTGCTTTCAAATTGAGGAGTAACGTTATATCGTTATACTGAATATTTTATATGAAAAGAACTTGATATGCATACAATTTACCTTTTATTTTTCAATATATATAATTTTATTTTTATTTAAAGGTATCGCCCATTTTAATATTTGAGTAGTACACATTTCAGATGCAGAAAGGCAGTTATTTTAATTTTATTTGAAATAAAGAAGCGGTTGTTCCATATTCCATATTGATTTTAATATATAATATATAATATAATATAATATATATATATATATATATATATAATATATAATATAATATATTTTGTAACGTTATATCGATACCCCAGTTCTAAAGGTTATTTGTTATAATTTTTTTTTTGTTGTTACAATTTTTTTTTTGCATTATATTAGGTTTCTATTATCATGTTATCTCATGTACATTTAATTTTTGTAGTGGGGTTTTCCCGTTAATAAATAAATAAAATAAATAAATAAACTGTTATCTCGAAACTAGGTCAATATACCGTTTGTCCGACATAAGCTGCCAGTATCTTTGAGGAGCGGCAGATCTATTTGCCGAGCTCGCGAATGCGTCGTACGTATCTTTGTGCCGAGTTAATATATTAGTGACATTTGAACTATCCTAGTTAAAGTATGTCCACCAACGAACTAGTAACTGTTCTCTCTAGAATAGGCATTTCATTCGTTAAAACTGGCAAAAACTTAGCCAACATATACATTCATCTGTCTTACTCCCACAGCTTTGTTCTAACAGAGACAACAATACCAGTTACTGGTAATTGTTATTGTTCACGCCTGAATATACCTACTGTTTGTTTACAAAAAAACCGAGATGTTGGCGATACTTTATTTTAACGGTATGCGTATTCTAGAAAGAAGAGTTATTAATTCGTTGATGCCCACCTTTAAATACCTACACTGAAAGAAAAATAATATAAAAATAGTATTTAAACTTACATTTGAGCAGCAGAAGGACCACAACGTTTATCTTCGTCATTAATTCTAGGAGGCAATTGTTTTTTAATCAGATTTGGATCTGTAATATCAAATTCTCGACTCTGCTCTGGTCTCTGGAATTTTCTTCGAAAATCATTGATTTCTTTTTCAATTTGAATGCGTTGCTGAAAATAATAAAAATATAGGGCCATTCTGGGTAATTCCACGAAACCTTATCCCTTACCGAAGAAAAAAATATTTCTACCAAAAAAATAATACTTTCCCCTATCGGTTATATAACTTATTTTTACAGCAGCAGCCGCGGTAGCTTCAGCAGTAAAACTCCGAAGTAAAGAGTACAGCTCCCTTGTCTGGAAAAATATCCTATAGTTTTTACTAGGAAATCAGGCAGAGATTTGGCATATTAACTCTGTTATTTGTCTCGAGAATAGACAAAAAGAGCTAATAGAGCCTAGTTGTTCTTAGACGCCATTTTGGGACATGTATTTTAAAAAGTTTATTCAAATAACTCCGCGCTGGAAAATTGCAAAATTTACAACTTTTTGATATATTTGATCTTTTAAGATTAAAATCACAAATCATTGTGAATATAACATCCAAAAACAAACAGTTTTTGCTCTAAATATATACCTAAATATAAATATATAAATAATAAATTCAATTTAAAGAGGAAACCAAAATTCAAAACTTATTGAATAAGTATATCTTTAGAAGTGTGACAATATTTTACGCGTCGTCTAACATCAATAAGGGTCATCATGTGTGTTTTTCACGAAAAGGAAATTCAATCAATGGTGCGTTAAATGGTAAGGCGAGATCGATTGCCTTTTTCCTGATATGTTTTTTATATGCAAAAATTCTCTTGGATAAGGTAGATAGAAGAGCATTTTTAGTTTAAATAATTTTCAAAAAAAAAACATTAAAAAAAAGATCTTTTTTGAAAATCGAAAAATTATGAAAAATTGATTTTTTTCAAAGAAAAGTTTTCAAAAAAAAATTCAAAATTTTTCAATTTATTTTTTTATTTTTTGGTAGAATTAATCCTGAAAAAATTACTTTAATCGGAAATTTCTTTCAGCATTTTTCGATTTTTTTTTTAAGTTTAACTCCCCATAACTTTTTTATTTTTGGGGGTATTACTTTCAAAAACAATAGGGATCTTACCCTCATAGATTATTCCTGAAAATTTCAATACGATCGGATTATTCGTTCTTGAGTTATCGTGTCTACAAAAATCGTGAAATCGGACAGACGGACGGACGGACGGACAGACGGAAATTTGAAAAAAAGTTGCTTATTTTTTCATGAAACAAATTTATATCTAATAATATTTTGTCTAGGACGATTTTTGAATTTTTTTGAAAATTCAGAACTACCGTATAATACTATTCTAGCGCAGGCGCTGTGAATAGTATATTAAAATTCTTACAATGGACAGCAGTCCAATACGTTAGGCAACATAAATTTAGGTCTTCAATACCAACCCAAAACGAAAATTCCCTAAAAATATTATATATCGTCATCTAAAGGCTCTAACGGTCTAACTCCAAAACGTCATATTTTTCAGGAGACGTAAAAAACGATTTAAAACTTAATTATAGCAATTTAGAACTTTAAAACTAGCTTGTTCACAGGTAAAAATGTTTGAAATGTGTTAATGTATTTAAAACTTTTCATTGTTATCTATTTTATATAGATTATTTGAAAATTAAATTTTAACCACGGAATCTAAATTCACTAATGGTCTAACTCCAAGGGAAGATAAAAGAGGATACCTATCGTATTGTATCGCGTAATATTATTACAAAAAATTTATATTTTTATATTTAATATATAATATTACTACTAGGTAGGCATAATATATATACATTATTAATGGCAATAATTATAATTATCATCAAACAGTAAATTAACAAATATTTGAAACGGGATCCCCTGTTGTCGAGAAATAGTTTGACACTAGTGACAGTTCTCATTTAATTGTTTTCTCACAATCATATGATGGAGTTAGACACTTAGCGACTTAAAATATTTACATTTTTGCATTTTTTGAGGCTAATATTGGTTTAATGCAACTTTTTTTTTTTGAACTATGTTGGTAATCAGATAATGAAGCAAATTTGATAAAAATCTCATTTTTGAAAAATTTGGAGTTAGACAACTAGAGCCTTTAGTGGACGATATGGATTTTATCAAAGTGCAACAAAAAATGTGCATTATATGCAAAATTATTAAAGAATACATAAAACAGCTTATTAAACACAAAAACAAGTACAAAATCTTCACACACAATGGGGTATTATGAATGACTGTCAAATTAGGGAGTAGGTCATAAGTTCCCTAGGAAACTTTAGACTTACTGTACACATAGCTGTGTTATAAAAATTAAAAAAAATAGTTTTTTACTTAAAAAAAAACATCTTACTTTCATGTAATTTAAAATATAATCTAAAATGTTACTTATACCTAAAATATGCATAATTTTATTTTAAAACACTAATAATTATACTTTTATCTCTTTCTGTAGAACTTCTCTCTGTATCTAATCTAAATAGGCGGCAGTTCATTATAGTTATTTACTTACTTGCTTTTGTTGTTCGGCCAAGGCAGTCGCTATTTCGCTAGCTTTCAGTAATTGCTCGGTTAATATCCGATCGTGTTGCTTGTCATCGTCTTCTTTCTTTTGTTTTTCTTCTATTTGGGTTTTTAAAGCATCCGCATCGATCTAAGAAAGTAAAGCGCTAAGTAGGTTCCTAACCATAACACTGCTCAAAATTAGCTGACACCATTTTAGTTGCATGTGGCTATATTTCGGAACCTTTTTTCTCGATCAGCTCGTTTTTTTTCAGAATAACTCAGTGTTTTTTTTTTGCTTATAGTTGTAGTAAAAAAAATTGATTCTCTATTAATAGGGCTCTAAGCCAAAAAATCTGATTTCAATTATCTTTATTCGTTTGTTTTGTATAGGCTTCTAAATTAAAAAAATTACATTTTTTCTTGTTTTTTTCGCTATATTTTCATCAAAATTGTATAAAAATACTAAAGATATGGCTCTGATTTTTATAGGCAACACTAACGCACAAAAAAAGTTTTAAATTTAATCCAGTACCGGAGATTTTTTTATTTTTATAAACCGCACATTTTTGTTAGTATTCCTTATAAAAATTAGAGTCGTATCTTTAGTATTGATATAAATTTTTTATCAATATTGAATTTGAATTTAGAAGCCTATTAAAAACAAACGAATATAGATATTTCAAATCCGCTTTTTTTTTGGCTTAGAGCCCCACTAATAGAGAATCAAACACGGCAAAACCCAATTTTTTTTTTACTACTATAGGCAAAAAACCACTGTGCGCTATATCTCAAAAAAACTAGCTGATCGAGAAAAATGAGAAAAGGTTCCGAAATCAGCGCATCAAATATAGCCAGATGCAACTAAAAGCCCCCCGGCAAAAAAGGCATTTGTCTTGTCCTATAGCTATTAAAAATATTAAACCCACAAAGTATAATAATAACAATATAAATAATAATAATAATACTAATAATAATAATAATAATGATAAGCAATACACCCATACAGAAGTTTGGCTTTGCAAGACGGAAGGTTAGTTCTTTGTTAACCTAGCCCTCACAAACCCATTTGCCGCAGTGCTTCGGTTTGATGTGGTTAGCACTACACCTTAGTCAAGTAGGCAATAAAGCCTAATAAGGTAACCGAATTATTATCCATTGTTCCCAATGATCGTACAGTGGCCAGTTGCCCATGGGCGTACTTGCTAGTTTTCCGGAAGTTATAATTTCAACCTCCATCAATACAAGCGTATAAGCACGAGTAACGCTGCAGCGTGCTAGTATTTTTTGCCACACACAGTTTTGTAGAAAAAAAGAAAATATTATGTCCAATATTTTGAGGTTGAAAAATTGTCAGATTGTAAAAGCTCTCTAATGTAATCGGTCTTAGGGGACGTCCATAAAGCAAGTCATGCTCTTTTTGACTATTTTGACTCCTCTTCCCCTTGTAAGAAAGTGTCACACTGACATTGTCCCCCTCCCCATATATCACGTCACGTTAAATTTTTATATGCATAAGCAACAATTGTGTACTTAACGTATTTTTATTACATTTAAACAGCAGATCTTATATAAATATATAAATATTACAAAATAAACTAAAGCTATATCATATTATAAATACATTTTTGTAAGATCGTATTGCTCAAGGCGCCTTTCACAAAGTATCTGAAACTCCTGGACCCTCCGCCCTTGGCGTGACATACTTTATGGACGTCCCCCTATAGGATTTTAATTCATCCCGTGGAAAAAAAAAGGTTTGTATGATTATGTATAATTATGCAAAATTTTGTATCATCACTTCATTTTAGGTATAATTATACATAATCATACAAAAACTGTCATGCATGGCCAGATATGTCGCGCCTTCGCCAAAATTTAAAATTTAATGCATGATCATAGATAATTAGGCATAAGTCTATGTATACTCATACATAATTATGCAAATACCCATACATAATTATGCATAATTATACCGGGTCAAAAGTCTAAATGGTCAAAATTCAGACATGGTCATACATAATTTTGCATAATTATGCATAATTTTACGTAAAATTAGATATAGATTAGATATGCATAATTATGTATGATCATACAAAAACTTTTTTCCCGAATAAAAATTTATACCACTAAACCATGACTGAAGTGTACCTTTTCTTTAAAACCTCGGGATCAGTAGTGTTTCTATATGCGTAGTATGTCTATACGCGTAGCAGACCTGAAACTATCCCGTGCTTTTTTCCCCTGAAGCGCATACGTACTCTTATTAAACTCTTATTAAACTCCGAATTGGTTTAATGCAATAAATATAACTATTTAAAGGTCTGATTCAGGTTCGGTAGTTGTAAAATGTTCGTGTATAAGTACAGGTGAGCTTGAGTCGTGTAACTATTTTGATTATTTTTACACGGGATTGTTTGGCTAGACGCGTTTATCGCCGTGATAAAACGGAAATTTTCTGTTAAGAATCTTAATTGAAGATTATAAACTCGCTCGAAAAGTCAGACAGATCGATAAACATAACAAGGGAACGTTCAAGTATTACGTAACGTAAATTTTGATCATTAATTAATTACTAACATTTACTTTGTTTGAATGATAATTTGGTTTAATGTGTTATTTTTATCTGTGTAGACAATTGCTTTCAAATAAACAGTTTAATTAAATTTTATTTGCCATTCAATTTAAGATCTATAAACAATTAATTATTTTCTTTTATCCTTAAAAAAAAACTATACAAATTACCCCAATCAATCTCGTTCTTGGGTTGAAAATCCTTTTTTTCCTTTCTTCCTCATAAATCCTTTTCTTTTCTATTTTCGCCGCCTCTCTTTTGTCTTTCTCGGTCATTATTTGAAAATTCAACATGTTTTCAAAGTTTTACGCAACACTTTAGTTCAATTAACCGCTCGATAAATTTTCAAAGTAATAAATATAAAAAACAGTGTTTTAATGTCACTGACATTTAACCAAACTGAATTTTCTGGAAAAGACAAAGAACAGCTGTGAGTAAAACAGCAAGTTTATTATGGTTACGGTAACTAAGGTCAATTGGGGTTGCCGATCTCAATTTTCATAGATTTGTGGATAACATTTAGTAACTAGTAGTAGTAGAGAGTAACTTATAGTCGGAGAGCTGGTAATCATTTTTACTTCATTTTTTTATGCATTTCACTAGCTCTTTGGAGCTTTTAGCACCCACAGGAACCTGGTCTAGGACCTGGCGATTGACAAGTAGCCTAATTTGAATAGATAGTTTTTGATATGTCAATTTTTTAAGTATTTTTTTTTATAAAAATTATTCTAAGCTAAATTATTTTTGAAATGATGGTTGAGAATGGATAAAATGAAGGAGGGAATCTGTGGAAATGGAGGTGGAGCTTGGAAGAAGGGATTTGAGATTTTTATGTGAGGAATATGAAACGTCAACATTTGAAATATTTTTTTTTCAAAATTAATGCAGCACAAGCCAAAAGCTTATTTGGGGCTCTCCATGGTTATGTGCAATTTTTTCGAGAAATAAACTTTAAAACATATATAAAATACAGCCGGGAGAAAATAATGAAATAAAAATGGTCACCAGCTCTTAGACTATCAGCATGACCCGGAGTTGATCAGAGCTATGGCGTTATTAAAGGGGTTCTGACAGCTTTTTGGTAAAAAAAGTTTATGAGTGACTCGGACGATAACTTTACACCGTTACATTTCCAATTAAGCATGTTTCTATGAATATTCTAAAATGTTGATGCAAAATTAAGATTTTTTTGAATATTTTCGCCGGTTTAAATGTGTAAAACAATATAATGCTGTTTAACGTAATATTTTATTCCCCCTTCAAAAGTTATTTATGAGGATTTATTTAAGTTTTCATAACTTTTGTATAAAAACCTAACAAATAAATAAATAAATAAATATTTACTTGTTCAATAGCACACTTGTCAAATTATGACATTTCAAAAAATATCATTAAAATTTATTTATCCAATACATACAGATGGCACTCATGGGTAAACCGATATTGCCCTCTCGAAAATTAACCTGCTTGGCTGACGCCTCGAAGGTTAATTTTCTCATGGGCAATATCTTACTTTACCCACTAGTACCATAAATAACTATTGTCCCATCTGACGCCTCCCTAAGGTCACTCGATCAGTTGTTACTTTGTCTAGTTTTTGGTGTTTAGCAGTTTGGATTTCTGGAAGTTTTCGCCTAATAAAAACCCCATATCGACCAACCAACAAACCAACTAGACAAAGCAACACGATCATGTGACCCTACGGAACCCTATTAACGAAAACTTTAGTTGCTAAGGGGTGTGCCATAGTAACGGATGCAAAAAAATAGGGCTACTGGTGCGATCTTACCAATCTGATTGTTAACCCTCCATTAACCAGGTGGGGGTATGACAAACTCCAATATTTACTTTTACACGGAAACTCAAAACGCAATTTTTAGAATTTTTAGAGTTATTACACTTTTCCTCGAGATGTGCGGGTTATACACGGTGTATTTAAAATAGCGTCGGAAATTTTAACAGATGATTCTACATCATAAAATATGACAAAAAGTTCCTATAAACATATGTCTAAAAATGCGTCATAAGGGAGCTACGCCCCTTTGAAATTGGCTAAAAAATAGGTTTTTATTTAATAACTCAGGAACCCTTTGAGATATATTAACGAGGTTTCGCACGTGAATTAATCCTAATAAGGCCCATCTTTGTATGTAATTTTCACGTACTTATTTAAACCAGGGGTGTGCGAAACGGGGGGGCCTTATCAGTTTTTTGTCCCAAACTTTTTTCTGTGTAACTTTTTTGCAATTTTATTTTTGAAATATGATTCCTCAGGTCAAAATACATAAAAAAGGTACTCTTGTTGTAATACTGTAGGATTAACCGTTTTCGAGAAAAGTTCATTTGAAGGTGAAATTCCACGGTTCGAGGACGAAAAATTAAATACTAAAATGTTGAAAACCAAAATTTTAATGATGCAGGGCGAATGTACATTAAAAACTAAGAAAAAACCCTCATATACAGGTACTTCCAAAAATCAATCCTAATGTAGCTATGGTCTCCTAAATATGCACCATTTTTAAAGGGCTATGGTAGCTTTAAAAGCGTTTTTTCGACCTACATGTATGGAAACTTTTTTTCTGAGTTTTTGATGTAGAATAACACTGCATCATTAAAATTTTGGTTTTCGACATTTTAGTATTTAATTTTTCGTCCTCGAACCGTGAAATTTCACCTTCAAATGAACTTTTCTCGAAAACGGTTAATCCTACAGTATTACAACAAGAGTACCTTTTTTATGTATTTTGACCTGAGGAATCATATTTCAAAAATAAAATTGCAAAAAAGTTACACAGAAAAAAGTTTGGGACAAAAAACTGATAAGGCCCCCCCGTTTCGCACACCCCTGGTTTAAATAAGTACGTGAAAATGACATACAAAGATGGGCCTTATTAGGATTAATTCACCTGCAAAACCTCGTTAATATATCTCAAAGGGTTCCTGAGTTATTAAATAAAAACCGATTTTTTTAGCCAATTTCAAAGGGGCGTAGCTCCCTTATGACGCATTTTTAGACATATGTTTATAGGAACTTTTTGTCATATTTTATCATGAAGAATCACCTGTTAAAATTTCCTACGCTATTTCAAATACACCCTGTTTTTTTATTATGTATTAAAGTTTTAAGCTGCTGTAAAATAAGGAAGATACTATGTGCTGTTAAATGAAAGAGATAAATATTTTTAATATTTTATTAAAACATAAAAGTAAGATATATAGAAACATAAAATAAAAATAGATTGGTTCTTAAATTGGTATTTTTACAGCTATACAACATTTATTATTCTTATTTCTTAAAGTTAACAAAATAGTTTATAAACAAAATTTTAAAAATGTACTGTTCCATTTTAAACATGCTTATGTACGGAATGTCCCAGGATTACAAACAATACAATATATTGCTAAAGTAGTTTTTACCCATGTTTTTATTCCATTCTAGGACTCCCAACAAAACTGCTGAGCGACTGAATTGGTCCATCCAAAAAATTCATTCATTTTTAAATTTAAATATTTCAAAAAAGTTATTAATCACTATAATTTTCAATTGTTACTATGGTCTGTTTAATCAAGCAAGATAGTAAATTAAAAATCACACAGTGAATATTTTCAAAACAGATTCGAATATTGGACGTGCGAATATACTGCGTAGTTTTTTTTTATAAAACATTATAAAACAACACTATATTCTATACACAAACATATACTATTCGAACCTGTTGTAAAAATATTTACTGTGCGATTTTTAATACTATAATACTATCTTGCTTGAAAAAACAGACCATATACAAAAAAGTAGAAAATAAATTAATTTGTAATGCTTTTTAAAAGAAGTGTAATTTTTACAGGAAAACAATATTTCTGTAAATCGTCATCTAAAGGCTCTAACGGTCTAACTCCAAAACGTCATATTTTTCAGGAGACGTAAAAAACGATTTAAAACTTAATTATAGCAATTTAGAACTTTAAAACTAGCTTGTTCACAGGTAAAAATGTTTGAAATGTGTTAATGTATTTAAAACTTTTCATTGTTATCAATTTTATATAAATTATTTGAAAATTAAATTTTAACCACAGAATCTAAATTCACTAATGGTCTAACTCCAAGGGAAGATAAAGGAGGATACCTATCGTATTATATCGCGTAATATTATTACAAAAAATTTATATTTTTATATTTAATATATAATATTACTACTAGGTAGGCATAATATATATACATTATTAATGGCAATAATTATAATTATCATCAAACAGTAAATTAACAAATATTTGAAACGGGATCCCCTGTTGTCGAGAAATAGTTTGACATTAGTGACAGTTCTCATTTAATTGTTTTCTCACAATCATATGATGGAGTTAGACACTTAGCGACTTAAAATGTTTACATTTTTGCATTTTTTGAGGCTGATATTGGTTTAATGCAACTTTTTTTTTTGAAGTATGTTGGTAATCAGATAATGAAGCAAATTTGACAAAAATCTTATTTTTGAAAAATTTGGAGTTAGACAACTAGAGCCTTTAGTGGACGAAATGTAAATAATAAAATAAAAAATAAAAAAATAAATACTCACAAATAATACGGCATTTACATGGATTTAATAGAAACCTTCAAAATATTTTTGGGTGTACCACTTCAACGACTGAGCAGTTTATTCAGTATGGGACATACTCTGCCCTAATACGCTAAAAAGCAGTGACTACATTTGTCGCATAGCGAAGTTTTCACGTCAATTCCGATGTAATATTTTGAAAACGCTGCTATGCGACAAATGGAGTTACTGCTTTTTAGCGTAGTGGGGTAGTAACTGTAATACAGTTGTAATTTACATTTTTGTTATCCAGGTTAAATTAACAATTCGGAAGTTAATATTTTTCAAAATAATCAGTAGCGGACTAGCCATATAACCGACTGGGCCGACCTGCTAACTTTATAAACGGGCCTTCCCATAGACTTTTATTGTTTTGTATATTTTCGACTCAACTTTCTTATTTTTCTTGTTTTTATTTTGGCCCTTTTTGTCATTTTGCCGACCTCTGATTTAAATTAAAAAAAAAAAAAAACTAAAATAAATAAAACTTAAGCCCTTAAGAGTATTAAAATTAAAATGATTTTTTAGGGATTAATGTTATTTTCTGAAAGTGTTGACTTTAGTTTAAGATAAGCCGATTTAGCTATACGAGCTTCTGAAAAAGTATTTCTTCAAAGAAAAATGGAAACTAAAATATCTGAGATACCAAAAATGAATTATTATATTAAATATTTTTTCATTTTAATAATATTTTAAATAATTAACTAAAGGTGTTACTTAGATATATCGTCGCCTTCGTTACAAAGGGGCTTATCCTAAAATGTATTGATGCAAAATACAATACAAATGCAAAATGTCTATTGATTTGTCAATGAACACATCACTTTATGTATAAGTGTCATTTTGAGATAATGAAGGCGACAATATGTACCAATAAATTGTTTCTAATATTTTTTTACTCTAGTATAGTTCCATATAAGAAAGCTATGTATTAATCAAACTATCAAAATAAGCAGTGCGTTCTTAAGTATGGCATTTTAAGTCCGTTTATCCAAAAAAAATTTTTTTTTCGGTCGGCTTCGCTCATAAAACAATAAGCGCTAGAAAAAAAACATACGCCCTTTGGCGTTGGAGTTAAGCATTTTTGTAATGTAGTGATCATAAATAATAACTTTATTATTATATCTAAAATATATATTGAAGTAATATGTACATATTATAATAAATTAGAAACAACGTAAAAAAAAACGTTTTTTTTTTATATTTGCCTAAATTACTTCTTATGGTATGTTTAAACAATTTATGAACAATGTAAAAAAAATCTAGCTGTGTCTAAAAACTATGGATTAAAACCGGGTCATTTAAAAAAAAAATTAATTTTCCATTAATAAATCTGGTTTTATTTGCCAGATAAATGCGCGCCAGTAGTAAAGTATTTTAAATTACGTCAATAAATTCCAAATACGAGTCAAAAGCTAGCTCTAATTCGCTCTAATTGTAAGTCCGTCACCTCAGCCGGTCATTTTTCTCTAATTATTTTATACCAAAGAACTTTTACCTCAAGAAGTAATTTCAGACCAATGTTTATGAAGGTGTCATCTTTTTGTTTGTTTATTTACTAACAAAAACGCGATACAGCTTTGTGGTGTAAAATGTAGATGTCGCTAGTCGACTTTCAGGCATGAATTCAAATCATTATACTTAAATTAAAAATGTAAAAAACTTTATTGTGTATACTATAATTATGTTTAATAATATAGTATATTTAAATCTATTAAAATTAAACTACTAGTTCATATAAAACTCATACAGAACTAATGTTTCTTAAAATTTACAATAAAATCCAAAGTATATGTTTCCAATCGGCAACACTGTACCCCTGTCAGTCATTTTACGACATTAGACTGTGAGTTTACACATTCTTTCTCTCTCTTTACGCGTACTAAGTGTAAACAATAGTCACTCCCCACCAGCCCCTCACCGTAGTTGGTTCACGCTTCAAGCAAAGCATACGGTAGATTTCATCATGTTTCTTTTCGAGGTTAAAGTTCTTTGTTTTATACTTTCACATAACAATGTATCTTAATCTCTAATGTGTAGTAAATATTAGGGACACATATGCGCAGCGTACACACGTTCCAAATAGGAAAAGAGTTAAGTGGATCACGGGGGTAAAAATTTTCGCGTGCAGGGTCGATTTAATGAGTATCACGCACAGTGGAACAAACTGAATTTCTAGAAGGAGAAAATTCTAAAAATTTCAGGAATAATTAAAATAATCTGTTAACAACGAGAAAAATAGTTTAAAAAATCTAAAGCTCAATTTTAAATTTTCACGGGGGCTAAAATTTGTAAATTTTTATAAAAAAAAATGTAAAAAAAATAAAACCAACTCTAAATAAGCTACTGATAACGCAAAAAATAATTGTAAATATATAAAGCTTAAAGGGGCCAAGTTTGGGGGGTTAAATATTATTTAATTTTGAAAAATTCGTAATCTACAACCCCAAAAACTCTATATCGATTTGTATATATACCGAATTTGAGTCAGCATAGTTAATAAATGCCGAAATTCGCCATATTGGCGTCGCCATATTGGCGTCGCCATTTTGAATTTAAAATTTTTAGCCAAAAAAAAAGAAAATCCTCAGAAACCGATTTTGGTTTGAATAGGCCATAAATGACACAATTTGTCTGTCATATTGGCGCCGCCATTTTGAATTTTTTAATATTGGGCAAAAATTTGTAATCTTTGACCCCGAAAATGCCCCGATACCGATTTTGGCCGATGTGAAAGCATAACTTTAAAATTAACATCCAATTGAAAGTTTCGATTCGAAACAAATGTGACCGGCTTCGGTGACGGAACCTCTAATTGTATAAAACGTGATATTTGATAGCACTGCGGGCGTTAATAGATTAAAAATATATTATTTTTTATTCTATACTTATACTATATCATTCTAATTTATATTAATAAAGAATTTTGTACAAAATCATTGTTTATTTACACATTTTAGTATATTTTGTAAGCAGTGTAAAAGGTGAGTACCATGTATTTGTTTTTTCTTGCTTAATCTTATACTTATACAGGGTTTTTTTTTTTAATGGTAATTTTTTGTTTTAAATAAATCAATTTTCTATAATTAATATTTAGGATTATGTAGAAAATAAAGTTTAAAACTAATTTTGTTAATAAAATTTTTAAGATTAAACTTTGCTTAGTAAATAAAATAAAGAATCAAATATTTAAATAAAAAAAGGTTACTGTAACATTTTAAAAAGTAACCCTGTATACAAGGTGATCAATAACTGGCATCCAAAATTATCAAAAAAAGTTCCTATAAAGGTTGTTCCGGAAATGAGCTCTAATAAGCTACGGCCCTTTAAAAGTATAATAAAAATAAGGTTTTTAATTAATAACTCTGGTACCCTTTAAGCTAGAGCGAACAGCTGTTGCATGTATACTGGTATTAATAATTAATTAATTAATTAATTAATCATTTTATGTTAATTTATTTTTTCAATTTATCCAGAGTCGTGCCTAGACGGACAAAATATGTGAAGCTTAACACATTTTTGCCCCAAACTTTTTTATGTGTAGTTTTTTTGGACTTTTTTTTGTAAAAAATATAGATTTCTTGAGTAAAAATACATAAAATGTGTATATAGTGTAACACTGTAGAAGCAACCGTTTAAAAAAAATGCAATTCAGAGGAAGTAACATTTTTTGTCACCAAAAACGTTACTTTTTAATATTAAATATAGGTGTTTTGGTGTAGAATACTGTTTTTCTCAGTATTAAATAAAGTATCACCCTACAGTATTAGAATTTTATTGATGCTCTTATTTGTTCCCCATTCAATATGTAATCTTCGAAGGGCCGTAGCTCCCTTAAGGCTCATTTCCGGACCACCCTTTATAGAAACTTTTTTCATATTTTTGTTTGTAAAATTTTACATTTTGGCATGGCAGTTACTGATCACCCTGTATATTAGCTTATAAGCTAAATAAACTATATCTTATACGTACAAATTGAAACTAAAAGAAAAAATAAAACCTATCGGCGATTTTTTAGCTAAGTACCTTATTATACAATCCCCTTAGCCACATTATTACAATATCCTAATATAAGATGGTAGTGAACAAAAAAAAATACTTAGTTTCATTTTCAGGAAACCCTTGAGGAATTAAAGAAAAATGTCTGGAAAAACTTGTCTATACGTCTATTTTTATACATTTCTTAAAAGTTAATTATTACTAATAAAACGTTTAGAGATATCCAAAGAAACTGAAATAAAATCCCTTAAATTTCATCACATATACAGATAGCGAAATTTATTTTTTATTTAAAAATATCACAATGATTAAAATACACTAATTTAAAATTCAATTTTAATAAACTTTAAACAATTATTAATTAATTAATTAATTCATTGTATTAAATACAATACCCTTAAACCAGTTTTCCGTAAAAATTGCAAAGTAATATTTTTTAATATTTTCCTATTTTTTAGAATTCCCTAGTAGAATTTTAACGTTAGATTAACGTTACTTCTAACTTGTTTTTAATGTTAAATATCCCATTTTTTAAAACTATTTTTCAGAAAATAACCTCAAAGTTTTGAGTTTCCTATAAATTTACATATAGCCTGGGCGGTGTGAATGGGCGCGCCCATTAAAAATTTTAAGAAAACCGTAGAACCTCTTAAAAGTCATTTTTAAACTTTTTGCAAGATTTTTCGTATTTTTATATCGACCCTATAACTTATCTAAATATTGCAAAATTTTAAAATAAATTTTTATAATATTCTTTATTTACAGAAAGTATATTTGGACTGTGTTTTGCAATAACATGTTAGCCAACATTATGAAATGACAGTAGATTGGTAATTATTTTAATTAATATCTGTTAAGTTATTCTAACGTCATTTTTCTGACGTTATTCTAACGTCATATTTCTGACGTTATCCTAACATCATATTATTATAAAGTCAGTAATGTTACGTCCCTGGGCTGACTTATACACGTCACCGGGACGACAGCAAGACGTCTTAATATGACGTCATGTAGGTCAGTTAGTGCCCAATAATTGACGTCAAAAAGACGTCTTTTGGTTTCTTGGGATGTAATGTGTTTGGTCTATTAAAAAAATTCAAAAACTTACTGTCGTCTCACAATGTGGGTTAACATATTATTGCATAACACAATCCACTTACTTATGGACCTATATATTACCTAGTATGTAATATTAGGGTGGACCTTATTTTTTCTTAATTATCTTAAAATTTTTATTTAGTTATAACTAGAAAATTGTAAAAATATAAGAAAAAGTCCTAAATGGGCCCCTAAAATTCGTAAAATTACCCATAAATCGTAAAAAATCTTTGAAAATTGTCAGTAATTTTTGTTTAAGTAAAAAATTTAAAGGGCTTGAAATCTTATTTTGAGCAAAAAAAAAATATGTACCAAATTTTAAAATGAAAAGATTCTAACCCGTGCTGTAAATCCGCCAAAGTTGCCCCTAACATAACTAAAAATTTACGAATATCTACCATAAATGTAAGTCAAACGGTAAACGAACATTTTAAAAATGTATCAAACCGGACTGAATTTATTTTAATTTAATGATTTCTAATTCATAATATTAAAATGAGTAAAACAAAACGAGCTAAGCGCCAAACAAGGGCTCCTCAAAGCGGCTTATTTAAGTCAATTGAACTGAAGAATACTTTGAAGTTTCCCTAAGTTTGCTGTTATGTTATATTTCTTATTATTATTTTCTTTCTCAAAATTAATGGAGAGCCCCTAGCACAAGCTTAGGCTTATTTGGGGCTCTCCATGACTTAAAGTGTATTGTATCACATGAATAAATAAATAAAATAAATAAGTTTTTCAAAAAATTAAAAATATGAGATAAGCCCCTTTGTATGCAAGGCAATGGTATGTTTACTCTCATAATTTTAGAATTTTTTAGTTACACCTAAATGAATATTTAAGGATTATAAAAAAATATAAGGTCCACCCTAATGTAATATCTTAATGCTGCAGTTTATTATAAACCTTATTTACAATATAAAAGCACCCTATTATTATTAATTATAAAGCCCAGAATATTGGAAAGATTAACAAACTCCCTTTAGTTCAACACATGTTATGCATAAAATGTGCAAAGTTTTTCATGATTTTTCCATTGACCTAATAAATCAGTGCCACTTCCGGTTTTACCTTAATCATCCTATCTTTGTTTTTTTTTAATTATTACGAAACTACAAATTTTAGTCCAAAGTATATAGGGTGTATCATGAAAAAAAATCAAAGATTGTTTTATTTCACGTGAAACCGGGTGATAGAAGTGATAGAGTTAAAAAAAGTACACTGATAAAAAAGATAATTTTGATTTATTTGGATATGGCCAATTAAATAATTTGGTTGTGAGTAATAAATTTTATTTAAGTCAAATAAATATTTAGTTCATGTAAATAAAATTTAATTTTAAAATTACTTATTAACGGGAACAAAATTGTTTATTTGACAAAAATAAAATTTATTTGTCACAGCTAAATAGTTCAATTGGCCATATTCAACCAAATATTTTGTTGACACAAATAAAAGGTTTTATCAGTGTAAGTAAGTATTCAATAATTGTATTTATGTATAAAGTGTGACCCTAAATATAAATATACCTTGGTTTTTTCAGGGATTTCTCAAGTCAAAAAACTTGGTCCTATTAATAATTATTTTTAATTATTAATATTTTGTAATCTATATTATCCTACATATATTACTTTAATTTTTATTAAACATAAAAAAGATGGCGCCGCTTGATAGCATATTATGACTTCACTCATGTGGGTAAAAAGAAGTCTCGCTCAAAATAAAAATCGACCTCTGGCTAGCAATTTACATTCCATGTGATGTGGTGATCACTTTATGGCACCCAATTGCTTAGTGTAATACATTAGGGTGATCCAAAAAAAAAATTATTTACTTAATCTTCTCTATATATCGTGATTAGAACGCCCTTACAGTAAAATTTATATAGGCAAGCCTAATTGGTACTTTTAGGGCCCTAAAACCCTAAAATCATACAAATATCGATAAAATTCTTATAAAACCAGCTCTAGCATTTGTAATTTTATAATATTTAAAAGCATTGATATCTATATTTTTTTGGCTATAAAAATAAGCTTGCAAAATCTTAGCCTGATCAAATGTCTCCAACCCGTGCCCCGAAATTGCCCCTAAATTCCGAAAAAGTGCATTTTTCATTAATTTGTGCTACTGACGAATTATAAATATTAAATAAACAAGTTTTTGTGTCACATTTTTTTTCTACATAAACCTATTTTAGTTATTTTAAAATATTATGATAATCTACGCGCAACGAGTAGGGGGTCTAAGCGCTATATAACATCAAAATTTTGATGCGATTTTTGTTAAAATCTTGGAATTAAATGGCGCAACTCGTTGCGTAGATTAACGTAATATTTTAAAATAACTAAAATAGGTTTATATAGAAAAAAAAAAACGTGACATAAAAACTTTTTTATTTAATATTTATAATTCGTCAGTAGCACAAATTAATAGATAATGCACTTTTTCGGAATTTAGGGGCAACTTCGGGGCTTTGTTGGCACGGGTTAGAAACCTTTGATCTGGCTAAGATTTTACAGGCTTATTTTGATACTTAAAAAGGAAAAATATAGATATCAAAGTTTTTAAATTTTATAAAACTACAAACATTAGGGCTGGTTTTATACGAATTTTATCGATATTTGCGTGATTTTAGGGTTTTAGGGCCCTAAAAGTACCACTTAGGGTTGTCTCTATAAATTTTTCTCTAAGGGCATTCTAACCACGACACAGAAAAGATTTAGTAAATATTTTTTTTTGAACTGCCCTAGTAATACACTGCTTAAAAGAAAATTTTTTTCTAAAAAAATACAAATTAAGAAATGTCAACTTATCCATTGATAATAAGAAGTATTAAGGGGTTGATTGAATACTAGGCCAATAAGGTGGATCCTTAAAAAATATATTTTTGGGACTCCCCCTAAATTTGTTTCAAATTATCTAAAACTATATGTAGGTACCAAACAAGTGGATAGCTCAACGTAAACACATGTCGCACCAAGTCTAGAAAAGGTGGTAGAAAATGTATTTAGGATGTAAGTATTAAGGATGTAGAATAGGGTACCAGTTAAAAATGAAAAATTTTTAAACGCGCGATTTTGAGATTAATAGGTTCCCAATAAACCCCTTATTAAAACAAAACACGTTTATTGAGCGCAACATGACCTTGAAATGTCAAAAATTGATTAAAAATTAAAATATGGCCTAAAATATCATGCTACATGAGCTCGAGCGCCCTAATAAGTCGATATTGGACTCACCCATGTGACTTGTTTTTATTATTTTTAGAAGTTTTATCGATTTTAGTCGACCTGAATTTGGTACACATCATTTTTATAAAATTTGAAACAAATATAGGGAACGTTTAAAAAACTATTTTTTACAGACCACCCTATTGGAAAAATAGCGATTTCACGTATTTTATAAAGTTATACATGTAAATAAATAAATATCTGTTAATATTATTAACAACAAGAAAATTATTGCTAAAACATACCATATACATGTATCATTGACAGTCTTTGTTTTATAAGCAGTTTCTAAAACATTTTTATCTAAAACCGTGTCTTTTGAAATATCACTAATTTTTTGAATAGAATCAGATTTTTTTTCAATAAAAGTAGATTTTTCATTTTTTTTTTCAGTTAAGGTATCATGTTTATTTTGATTTAAGCTAGATAAATCAGAATTTTTCTCATTTAACGTAGATATATCCAGGATTATTTTTTTATCCGGTGGTGTGTCTCAAATATTAAAACTAGCCTTGATCCCTATGTCGCGCAGGCCAACTTCGATGTGTTGCGCTAATTTTGCACCTTCAGGAAGGCCGGGATGTTGGTATCCTGTTAAAAAGTGGCACGTTCCATTTATGTCGGCGGGGAAGTCCTTCGGGAGACAGGACCTGTCTCGTTGCTCGAACTGGAACCCTGGCGTATCGACTAATCTCCTGAAAATAAAACATGCTATAAGATATACAGTGGGCTCAAAAAGTTACCCTCTTAACTTTTAAAAGATTTGAGATATCGAATTCAAATTTGGAATTCGTAAAAAGGATAAACTTTCCTTTTGGGGTCACGTGATACATCATTATAAAACAAATTAAATTCTCTATTTAATATATTTTTGTTTGTTACATATTACTATCTCTTTTAACAACTAAGAAATATCAAGTTTTCCAACATCAAAAATCAGAAAACTTCAAATTTGGGAGTGGTCATTGGGAAGCAATATAAAAATGAAAAAAAGTTGTTTGGAGTAAATATAGGTTTAACAACACAATAAAAAATTAATTTATTTGGAAGTGGTCGAGCTCTCAAATAATTGAAAATTGGTCGGTTTTCAATGGATTGCGTTAGTAGTCTTTTTTGTTCTGCGGATAATTTTTTCAAATTTTGTTCAATTTATTCCTTTATAAGCGAGATACCCTAGTTAGTTTGCTCAAGAATAAAGTCGACGATTTTTTTTTTGTTTTTCTTTTTTTTTTTGAGGACAGTCGCGCACACTTTACCCCTACTTTCGCGAGGGGGCAGTATGTTGTCTATTTCTTGAGTAAATCTGGCTCGACCATGTATGTACTATATATCTCGAAGGTAGTAATAAAAATTATTAATTATATTATCATACAATGTTATATTTTATAAGAATTTTAAATTAAATTATATTATAGATAAAATTTGCATATGATGTTATGAATTTAAATTATAAACCATCTAATTGTATTATTGTAGCGCAACATAGCCCAATTTCCCTACTCAACATTTTATTACCCGTGTCTAATTCTCGTCTATATGCATACAGACACCCCTGGCGAAAAATTTAAACTTTTAAGTTCATTGGTCCGAAACTTTTAACCACTTTTCCTGCTAAGATCAAATATAAATGCAAGTCGCATGCTATTGGAACAAAAAACTTTTTACTCAGGTAATATATTTTATTAGGCAAAACAGTTAAACTATGTAGAAGTTAATTTTTAGGTGGGTAAAACTAATAGAAATTAAGAAATTCTTGATCCTTACTCATATTGGAGTTGATTTAAATAAACCATAGAAAATTTGGAGAGATAACATTTTTTCTATGGTTTAATATGTAATTGATTTTTTAAAAAACATTTAACTATAGGCATATTTTGTTTAAAGACTAATTAACTGCCCAATTAAAAATAAAATTTTAACCACGTAAAATCTCATAAAACCTGTTACATAATCTGACTTGAACCACGTAAAAGTCCAAATTTTACGTGGTTTGGACTTTTATTATTATCAAGGTGGCCACTCTCTGGAAAACCGGGAAAAGTCAAGTCAGAGAATATGACCGACCGGGAAAAGTCAGGGAATTTTGTGAGAAGTCAGGGAAAATTTTGAAAGAAGCAAAAATTTAAGAAAAGTTTTATAAAATTTTAATATTTTTAATTCACGCGTAGTCACGGTTTGCTATTTAAACCTTATTTATACAAAAAATTTCGCCTACATACTTATTTATAAAAGATTTGCCTGTCAAAAACCAAATTTACCAAACAAGTTTTTTCTGCAATATTTTGTAATATTTTCACCTACGAATTGTTATTAGCTATAAAGCTGTAGAAAACAAGAAAAAAAATACATATTTTATGTATTATTTAAAGTTTTCGCATGTATTTTAAATTTGCGAATGCCTAATTTGTTTAATAACTTACCTACTTTTTTGCATATAATTTTAAAATTTTGACGCGGCGCTTATTTCTTGTTTTTCTTTAATGAATTCATATATTATTTTTTATTTGCAAAGACTTAGTTTGTTTAAAAATTACTATTTTGTGTATTATTTTATTTTTTTGTGCCTGCGACGCTATTGTGTTTGTTTTACAAATTCATATATATTTTTTTCGCTTTGTGAAGGCTTCATTTGTTTAAATAAAGTAAACTTTCCGCGCTTTTTGCATAATATTGTAAAAATTTTTGCCGGCGCACTATACTAAGCTAAGATATCTAAGCCCTTCTTTTCAACTGGCTCTACACAAGATTTCTTTTTCCAGATATGTCCGGCAACAGTCGGTTTTTTTTTTGTCATAAGACTCTGCTTATTGGTCATGGAAAAATCAAAAAATTGCCTGAGAAACCGGGAAAAGTCAGGGAAATTTGTTTCGGAAAAATAGTGGCCACCCTGAATTTTATTTTTGATAGGGTGACTTAACCCCTTCCGCTTTATTTTATCCACATATGGATATTCTAAGGTAATCTAACGCATTGTGTTTTAGTGATAGTAAACTTAGTACTTTCATTTAAAGCCTGATAGGAGCCCGCATATCCCTACTTGGATATAATAGTTATTAAATTTATTACGCAAAATAAAAAAAAACAACAAAAATGTAGGAGCTATTTTTTAACCAATCGTGCTTGAACGTAATAGTTGCGTACTTCTTGCGCCGAAGTAAGAAATATTTCTTTATACATTTTAACAATTTTCCTGGCAGCGTATAACTTTTGATTTATATTGAACAAAATTTAAGAAATAGCAGAAACAGTTTTTGCTATTTTCAACGAAAAATTGTGTAATTTTATAAAGTGAACTTTGTATGATGGAAAGTATGTTAGAAATTTATGACAAAAGTTTACAGTTTTCTTTCACGATAATCATAAATATTTTTATTACTTCAGGGCCAACTCAAAATGGTGTCAAAATAGTGCATTTATGCGTAACGACTCAAAAATTTGGGTCAAGGTTTTTCACTTTTTACATTTTTAAATCTGAAATAGTAAGCCTCGTAGGCTTACAAAAGACGATAATTATAATTTTGGTGTTGACGGCGTGATTTTTTTGTTAAATAGCGAAAAAAATGGCCCTTCGGGAAACTAGTACCTATTAATTGGTTCCTTACATCATAAGCTTTCATTTAAGACCAAAATCAAAATAGTTCACCGGATATAAAAGAAATTTTTTTAATTTTGAATTTTTTCAGTGGCAGATTTCAAACATATGTTAAAACAATCACTGTGGTTTTAAATTAAAATATATGTCGCTGATCAATTATGATATTTTTTTTTGGAAAAAAAATAAAACCAACATTTACGACACGAAAACCTGAAATTCAAGCTTTAAAGGCTACAAAACACTCCTTTTATTATACACTTCCCTATATAATTCAGATACCGAAGTATTTATGTAAACAAGCTATGGTAAAAATTTAAACTCTTTAGGGGGTAAAAAGTTATCTTATCCAGAAGGGTGGACCGACAGACAGGATTTTTTTGAAATTTCTCTACGAATTATGCACGATTTATATTATGCATTATACAGAGCGGCCAAAAGTCACCCCCCCCTCTTAACTTTTGAACCAGTTGAGATATCGACTTCAAATTTGGAACTTTTAAATAAGACAACTTAAACTATCTTTTAGCATATATTTAATACTTTCAGCTCTTAAAATGTGGGCAGGGGGGCATGGGGGCACATTTTTTTAAATTGAAAGGGGGGTCGTGTGATACATCATTTTAAAGCTTATAAAATTCTCCATTTAACGGTAAATTTTTTTTTTTTTAATTTTTTTTGGGTTTAAAATAGGGTTGAAAATGGGTATTTTTGTCAAAATTTCTCTAAAAAATCCAAACAATTTTTTAAAAATGCCTAATTTCATAATGAAAAAAAGCAAATTATACTTTTAAACTAATTTTAGTTGACATAAATAAAAATTAACAAAAAAAACTTAAAAATTTATTTTTTTAGCACAAAAAACTGAAAAATCAAAACCTTAAAAAACATGTTTAAAAATTTTAAAAATATATGGTTATATAGAGAATTTTAAAGGCTTTAAAATGATGTATCACACGACCCCCCTTTCTATTTAAAAAAATTTACCCCCATGCCCCCCTGCTCACATTTTAAGAGATAGAAGTATCAAATATATGCTTAAAGATAGTTTAAGTTGTCTTATTTAAGAGTTCTAAATTTGAAATCGATATCTCAACTCATTCAAAAGTTAAGAGGGGGGGGGGTGACTTTTGGACCGCACTGTATATTTATACAATGAAGGCTCGATAATCCGGATCTCCGGTAATCCGAATGATGCGGTAATCTGAACGATAAAATTCGGCCTACAAAGTATGGTACTTTATAGTCCGAATGTCGTCGTTTGAATTACCGCATCATTTGGATTACCGAAGATCCGGATTATCAAGTCTCTACTGTATTATGAGAAAATAAGCCTATTTAGGCGAAAAAGAAATTTGATATTTTTGGTTGATAACTTTTTCTTTAGGAGAAATTAAAAGTCCAAACCATTCTAGTTTTGGTAAGTTGTATGCGCCTAACTGTTTCTCTAGGTTTCTTTGTTTCTACGATGTAAGCAAAACGTTGAATTATGGAAGTTTGCAATAAAATTTTAATTAAACTTGTTTTCTTCCTAAGTTTTGGGAAAATTTATGGCTAATGTTTATTTTACAGCCTTCCCACACAAAAATAAATCCTTGGTTTAAAGTGAGATACTAAACATGCCGTGAAGATATGTAATGCTACTTATTTCATTATATACTATTCAGAGAAAATGGTATATTGCATTTTTTTTAATTTTCAAAAAATTAAAAATATATTTTTTTTTTGTGTTTTTACGAAAAACAACAAAAAATAATAATTATTTTTTTTTTATTTTATTTTTTTAAGTTTAACACTTAATAACTTTTTTATTTTTGGGGGATTGTTTTCAAAAATAATAGGAAACTTCTCCTCATAGGATTTTACTTTTCCTATAAATTTCAAGTCGACTAAATTCTTGTTTAGTTATTGTGTTAACAAAAGCGTGACATCGGACGGAGAGACGAACATTTTCCCAGTTTCTTATTTTTTCATGAAACACATTTGTATACAAGAATTTTTTGTCTAGGCCGTTTTTTGGCAATTTAGGTAAATTCGAAACTACCGTACAATCAAATTCTAGCGCTTGCGCTTTGAATAGTATAATATTTATAATAAATTTATTATTATTATTATTATTAAACAGCCGATTAAACTTTTTCCTATTAGTTATTATATGAATATAAATATATAAAAAAAAGTATAGAAATATTGTATTTTTTTGAATGTTAGCTAATAAAATGTTTTTTCAGTAAGTAAAAAATAGGCGCTGTTTTCATAAGAATTATTGTATTCAAAAAAATCTTGTTTACTCCGACTAAGTAATATTTTTTATGAGATAATCGTAAATCAAGTTTAAGGCTTCAAATATTTTTTGTTTAAATCTCTTGTCAGCCAAACAAAAGAATGGGAAAGGTAAATCCCATTTATAAAGGACACTAAGAACGACATAACATCCGATTTTCTCTTAAAAGGTTGATCCCATATAGAACTTTTATAGAGTAAAATATGGCATCTGTTTTTGGCTAGATTAATTAATAAAAATATAAAATTTCTAACGCAAAATATTTTTTTACAAAAAAATAAATATAATATATCAAAAATAAAAAAACTACCTATCCGTTCATCATTAATATTTATTTATCTCTTTATTCTGTTCTTAGTGTACTACTTATATTCTTGTATTTTTTATGATAAAAGTTTTATTATGAAATACATTGATATCCCAATAGCTTTATCTTCGTTCAAATATTAATTTATCTGGTTTTGGTACCAGGATGAACTTTTCCAAATATTTATTTATTTTTTATTCTCAAACAGAATAAAACAATATTTTCACTTAATAATGCCATAGAAAATTTACGAAGAATAAAAATATACGATTTTAAAAATGAATAATTTTTTACCTGTTTCAGCTTTTTGGCTTTTACATGTTTTAGCTTAGCTCGTAGATAGCGATACGTTTTTTCAGGGGTGTTTTCTTTCGACTTCAGTACGTTCGAAACCAGTTATACCCAATAGCGTTTAAGATTTTTTTGTTATATTGTTTAAAATGGTGAATTTTACAAGGTAAAGTTTTATTTTAATAAAATCCTATTCCAACCTCATAAGAAAATGACATTTTCAATTTCCGAGACGTATTCGCCCTCGGCCAAAGAACTTTTACCTCAAGAAGGAACATGATGAAATCTACCGTATGCTTTGTTTGAAGCGTGAACCAACTACGGTGAGGGGCTGGTGGGGAGTGACTATTATTTACACTTAGTACGCGTAAAGAGAGAGAAAGAATGTGTAAACTCATAGTCTAATGTCGTAAAATGACTGACAGGGGTACAGTGTTGCCGACTGGAAACATATACTTTGGATATTTTATTGTAAATTTTAAGAAACATTAGTTCTGTATGAGTTTTATATGAAGTAGTAGTTTATTTTTAATAGATTTAAATATACTATATTATTAAACATAATTATAGTATACACAATAAAGTTTTTTACATTTTTAATTTAAGTATAATGATTTGAATTCATGATAAGGTGGAAACTACGCAACATCGCTACTAGGTAGCCTGAAAGTCGACTAGCGACATCTACATTTTACACCACAAAAGCTGTATCGCGTTTCTGTTAGTAAATAAACAAACAAAAAGATGACACATTCATAAACATTGGTCTAAAATCACTTCTTGAGGTAAAAGTTCTTTGCCCATGGCCTACGGGCTCGATCAAATAAAGTATTATAACAAAACAGGCACACAAAAAAAGGTGTTCCCAGACGAGACAAGGATTTCTATATGTTTGTCTCGTCTGGGGAATTTTTTTTTGTGTGCCTGTGTAATCGACCAAATAAAGAATTATAATAATAATATAGTAATAATTATTAATGGTGCAAGTAGCTTGCAAAAGCACTTTACACAATGATACATCAAGAACGCTTTGACATAGAGACGTGAAACTTAAAAAAAAAAGTCTAAAATTTAAGTCTCTGTGTCAAAGCGTTCTTAAAATTTCGTAGCATTAAGTTATTTTGCAAGAAACCTCCGCCACTAATACGACTATACCATCTCTTGAGTTGGAAATGTTACTAGGTTAGACATATCGCACCCATTACAGAACAGTGTCATAACACAAAATGTTGAAAAATGTGTTTTTAGTGTATTATTACTGCTATTATTGAGATCTACCGATCTGTATAGCTGGCACATTACATCTAACTAGCATAGAGATCGGTAGATCTTAATAAGAGCAGCAATAATACACGAAAAACACATTTTAAAAAAATTTGTGTTATGACACTGTTCTGTAACGGGTGCGATGTATGTACTAATTAATAGTTCTCTTAGGATAACACAGGCCAACAAGGATTTTGTGATCGGATGTTTTTTTATTTTCTGGCTTAGTTAAGACCCACTGAATGCCGAATAAGCATTTTTTGTTTCTACCACGTATAATTTTTTTCAGATATAAGCCATGCAAAAAATCTTATTCTTTAACATGAGTGTAGAATTTTTAAAATATGGACATTGGTCTACATCAACATAATCAAAAGAAGCCATTTAACACATTTTTAGAAAGATCGAAACAAAAATAAAAATTTGAACCACCCTAATGGCGCGGATTTTTGTTGTTGAAAATTTTAGTTATTTTATTCGATATCAGCGGTATCAAAAATAGTCGCATGCAAAAATTCAGAATTTTGTCCATTTTTTTTTCAGGCCCACTGTGCAGTTGTTCAAAACCCTTACGCGATGGACAAAAACGGCAGATGTATTCGAAATCAACATAACTAAATTACCTAAAATCAGCTGTCAGATCCAAATCTACTTTCAAAAGTTGTAAATTTGTTGGTCTGACTATCCCATGAGATTTTTAGAAAAAAAAAACAGCTTTTTGTATATATTCAAAACTAAAAGCACTGTATTTCAGATTCAATATTTCCATCACAATTTGTGGTCACCTAAGGTATAATAAAATTAACGTTAATTGACTTTAACAATGTTATGAATACTTACTCATATGTAGTTGGGCTGACATTTATCCTCAAGGGCTCACTTCCGGATTCAAATTTATTAGCAATAGTGACGTTATGTCCAAACATGCAATATCTGGGCATTTTAACGCCCACGACGCCTGCCAGAACTGATCCCGTGTGAATTCCTATACGCATCTGCAACCAAATAAAATAAACGGTAAAAATAACACTGGTCTACAAAAAAAAATAATCTTCTTCAAGGATTAAACTTATCATGCCTTAAATATTTTTGTGTGCTGAAACCGATTTTTCAATTTAAAAAACTTTCTACAGCGTAGATTTCGAGTAAATCTCGGTTTTTATTAGAGATGGGTTATACCTCGGGTTATACGAGCCCAAAAAGGTAAACTTTTTCGTATTCATCTGAGGGCAAATTTAAATCGTTGGCTAGGATGTTGGGAATACGTAAATGCCATTTTTTTGAAATCGGTTACGATTTTAGGGGGCAACGAGCAAAATAGTGGCGGCGCCTTGGTTTTAATTCTGTATGCTTTTCTTTATCGCTTATAACCTGCTTTTCGAATTGTTATCGCCCCAGGTCGCCCCCCTTAGTGCCACACTGGATTTTGAGCATTGCATTATAACTGTGGAACTATATAGCTTAGGAAAAGATAAGAAGTAAATGAAACACTCTAAAAAAATGCCCAAGTTATAAGCGATAACGAACAGCATATAATTAAAACCAAGACGCCCCCACTATTTTGCTCGTTGCCCCCTGAATCGTAACCGATTTTCAAAAAAATGTCAGTTACATAATCACACACCCTATAGGGCTAGCCCACGATTTAAATTTGTCCTCAGGTTAATCCGAAAAAGTTTTTTGGGCTCGTATAACCCATCTAATAAAAACCGGGATTTACTCGAAATCGACGCGGTAGAAGGTTTTTTAAATTAAAAATTCGTTTTCAGCACACAAAAATACTTTTTTTGTAGACCAGCGTTATTGAAAACAAAATAAAATGGATAATTATTCAATATTTAAAAATCCCTTTTACAAAAAATATTTTATGCCAATTAAACCTTTTATCTACTGAACCATTATTCTTTTTTTATTTCAATATATTTAATAATATATTTAAATCTATTTTATTTGGCATATTTTGAAACAATTGGTTTTTAGCTGGACAGAAAATACCAGATTTACATTAAAAAATATATACGAAACATAACATTTCTTTCACAAACGAATACTATTCGAGTGCTTTTTTTACTCGGCCTTGCCTCGTTGTAAAACTAGCACACTCGTACACTGAAAACCAGGTTCGCGTAGTCGGCTTTTCGCAAACTTTCAAAAGTTTTGATTCAACTACTTGGACTTTGGCCAAACATATATGCCGAAACTGCATTTTAAATTACATAATATGTATAAATATATTTATTTGCGATTGTACTAATTAAATAATAACAAGTTTAAATGCTACGAAACATAAAATTTCTTTCACAAACGTATCCTATTCGAGTGCTTTTTTTACTCGGCCTCGCCTCGTTGTAAAACTAGCACACTCGTGCACTGAAAACCAGGTTCGCGTAGTCGGCTTTCTATGGTAGTTGGTGCCCAATATACTATTTGACATAAATTCTAAACTTACCCTGATTGGCTGCCCCTGATGCGTTTGATGTTTCGTACACGTGTCAATCATCATCATAGCCATCCAAGAGATTTGATGAGTGTGCGTAGAAGTTTCCTTGTGGAGTCCTCCGGCTACGCAATATGCGTCACCGATCGTCTCCACCTAGAACAAAAAGTATTTTTCAAAATTTAAGTGGAATAAGAAAAGCTTAATAGTTGTTTTATATCTCCAGTGTATTTTTTAAAACCTTTATATAAGACAAATAAACCTAGTCTCATATTACCTCATAAGAAAAAATACAAAAAATATATAATATATCTTTACTGGTTCCTACAGAATTATTTTTATGGGAATCAATACTACTAGCAACTTAAAGCTACTTAAATATGCTCTATACAAATATAAAATTAGATTCCTGCTGTTATTTAAAGCTCTACTATTGTTTGGACTATATACTTGAATATAAAATCTATCTACGCACACGTTTACTCTGAATTTGCTTTAATCGGAGCGTTTTTTGTTGGTGTTTTGTGTTTTTTTGCACCTACCTCCCCCTTTAGTCGTAGGTTTCTTACCGTGTGCCAGACTATGGCAGAATATCGTGTCTTATTACCCTCATTTGTCTCTTATTACCCCTATCTCCCCTACTTATTTTTTATACTGGCACCCCCTATAACTTTGATTATAAATAATTTTATCTAAGTTTTACTTAGTATAGGGGGTTAAACCCCCTATACTAATAATATACTAATAATTATTAGTGTTTGAAACCCAAATGCTTTTGTTTTCCATTTTGACAGTACTTTTTTCTATTGTCAAGTAAATGTCAGTGTAATCATTTTTGCCTTTTACGTTTTTTTGAAGCCTGGAACTGTAAAACGTAGATAAAATAGTTAATAAAATTCGTTTGCCACTGGCTTTTAGTGCAGTCGAATGATTTTTCCATGTTAAAACTTTTATTCTCGTGCACTAAAGTTGCAAACTAATTTCGTAATCGTTCTTTTGGTATGAAGATTAATTAAAAGGTTTTTTGAAAATTTGGACTTTTCTTTTAATTTTCTTATTTTTGAAGTTAACACCTTCGCTGTCGCCTATATAAACAGACGTCGGACTACTTTTTTGCAATGTTATTCAATCCTACAGTGAGCATGCCAGGTAGGCTCTCAGCATTTACTATGAGTAGAGGATGGACCGGGCGGCAGCAAACGTGTTAAACTTGCACTGCCAAAAAACTTTTCTAAAAAGAATAAATTTTAGAGTCAGTACAAGAGGAAGTATAATATGGGATACCATCAACTTTTTCAAAAAAGTTGGGAAGGTATAAGAAAAATAAAAATTAAAAGTTCAGAACAAAAAAAAAAGTAATTGCGGCAAAGAAATACGGTGATTTCTGAATTCTCATTTAAATATTCATCATGATAAGAGTAACTAGAATAATTATTATTCTAAATACACAGGCTCACAGAAATCAGTTATTCTTAACAAGACTATATTTTATTTGTTTTATTAAACTCGGTTAAATAAGTACTAACCAGACTATATTTCTCTTACATATTTTTTGACGCTGAAAACGAATTTGACAGTAAAAATGCTCGGTGGACCGAAACATGTTAAGAAAAAAATAAAAACAAGCCGTAAAGATATGTAATGCTTTGCATTTCATTATATATTATTCACAGTAAATAGTGTATGGCATTTCCCAAATAATTTCAAAAAAAAAAAAATTTCAAAAAATAATTTTTTTAAAAAAACTTATTTTTTTTATTATTAACTTAATAGTAATTGAACTTATTATTAACTTAATAGTAATTGAACTTATTTTGTTTTGTAAGACGGTGTTATTATAAGTTTGAGGAACTTTCTTGGCGATCTTTTTAAAATTTTGCTCGATGAAAGTAATAAAAAGCTAATAAATATTAAAAGACAAAAAGAAAAGGTTAAGTATTAACTTTATCTGGGGTTGTCGTCTAACGTCAATTTTAATTTTAATTTTTAACGAAGTTTTTAAGATTCTGAAAGTTGATAAAACTTAAAATAAATTCAGTTTTCTAAGAGAAGAAACGTGAACTGTTATAATAATTCCTATAAAAATTTAACATTCCGAGTTTTTAACATGACATTCAACCTAATTGCTTCAACCCTCCGGTAGGCGCGCACACGGCTTGTAGCCACATATTTTAATTTCGAGTTGTATCTGAATTGGCGATCAAGTTACAATGGCGATTTATCCCGTTAGATTAGACAGGGACAAAAGTTCTACCCAAAAAGGATAGAAGACATACATACACTCCCACTTACACCCAACCAACCAAATTCTGTATTTGTTCTTTGTTGAACAAATACAATATTTACTTGGCCGGGCGAAAAGTGTAACTATATTATTTTTATTAAAGAAATTACTGGCGCCATCTAAATTTTAGTAGAATTATCTTATTCAACAGATTTACATTAGCTGTGTTCGTTCGTGCCGCTCACTGCTACACTTTCCGGCCAACCAAATAAATACTGTATTTATTGTATGAAAAACAAATACAGTATTTATTTGGTTGGCTGGAAAGTGTAGCAAAAATGAGATAGAGATATTGTAGACATCTTTTGTTTCATAATTCTAGTTGTAGAGAGCTCCATTATGTCCTCTTAAGTATTTGTTTTTTATAGCTCGCACCACCACCACCACCAACCACGCATGTGCCGTTCCTGTATTTGACAGTTAACTTGCTAATAGGTATTTTACTGTTATACTATTAAAATATAATAATTTATTTTTTTGATATTATATTTGTTCGCTAATATTAAAACTCTTTTAAAAAACATTATTTGTTTTAATTTCATTTTTATTTTAACAAATTTCTTAAATTTCTCTACTACGCCAAGCGTGACATGTTATTTTAAAGCTAATAAAAATCTCTACTCGATTATATATTTTTTATTATTTTCAACGTTAAAATCCCTAAACATTATATGGTAAAAAGAGATTTAATAGGCTTTAAAGTGAATTATCATACGACTCCCCTTTTAATTAAAAAAATGTTCCTCCTTGCCCCTGCCTTCAATGTGCCCAAATATATCCAATATAATTATTTGGGTTATGTTATATACGCGATCCAAACTTCAAGTTGATATCTTAAGCCGTTTACAAGACTTTACACATGCACTGTACAGCTGTATATTCTGAACCCTTATGGTTTGGTTCGCATGGATGGTCCTAGAAAAAATTCTTTCTTATAAATTAATTTTTTTTATGCCTATTTTTAACTAAAATTTTATTCAAGTAAACGTGAAAGATGATTAAAATTACCAGACGCAAAGCATCTTGCTAATTCCAGACCTATTAATTTTATAAAATAGCTTACAGCGAGTTTTCGCTTTTGCTTTCTTCTGTTTTATTAATAAATCGCACTTCCAAAAACTTTAGGCAATAATACAAAAATAATATTTTTAAGAATAGGTATATATTATAGTTTTTAATATAAAAAAATAATGTTTTTTGAGAATATTTTACACAGCCACACGAAAAATACTACCAAGAAATATTTCGGAGACTATTGTATCCCTATGTATTTTGAGGCGCTGAATCCGAAATCCAGGTCAAAATAGCACCTTATCCGATAAATTTTGGAGATAACCTCAAAATGCATTATTTTATACTCATAAATGACGTTATGGTGCTTTTTTGATCTCAAATCGGATTCAGCGCCTCAAAATACATATGAATACAATGGTTCAAGAGTTCTTGACCTTTTTTTTTGCTTGGCTGTGTTATTATATATTATTTTATAATAATACTGATCTGATCTGATTAAGAGGTAGGTACCGTACCTTACCCCACTTATCACCGGTAGGCAGTAAACACGAAACTTTTGACGCGTCCTTGATCATTAAAATCGACCAGTAGTTTAGGCTTTAATGGGGCACAAACAAACACAGGTACATATGTACAAACAAGTTAAAACATAACCTTTCTTTTGCATTGCTGTGGTCAGATAAAAAGGTACAAAAAGTGTTAGGTCCCCATTATCACCAAAAAATACCTATTCAGAATAACGATTAAAAACGTTGTAAACTAGTGTTATTATATTTTGGATTTATATCCAAAAATAATAACACTCGCGTTAGTTATGATCCAGTGAACAAAGAAAAAACCATTCAAAGGTAGCTCATATGATTATTTAAAATGCGTAAAAGGAAACTAAATTACAAAAATACAAAAAATTAAAGCCAGTAATGTTGTCAAAGGGATTTCTCTTTTATCTATTATACGTATATACGTTTAACATTTTCATAATGTTATCAAAATTTTGTTTCGGAAAATCTAAATGCTACCCATAAATAGAATTTAAAATCGGTATTTTCTTTTATACCTATAGGTTAAGGCATTTTAAAAAACATGTTTTTTTTTTAATTTAATTCCTCCCTCATGTTATGTTTGAGCTAAAATTTGGCACAAAATCTTGATCTGGATTTAAAATATAACATTTCATTTATTTTTTTTTATTTCCAGAGAAGTAGGTGCTTGCCAAATTTTGTTTGTTTATGAAATTTTGCATATAATTCAATTTATGCATTTTGCACGATATGTTATACAGAATATATACAGAATATAATATATTCTGTATATTATACAGAATATATTTGATTTCAAAGAATCGGAACCTTATAAAAAAATTAATAAAAAATGAATAAAATGAATTGGGCGGATCCAACTTATTTTTTTTTAACTGAAATTTGGTCCAGAATTTGTCTATGATATTTTTTAGGTAGATATGGTAGCAACAGCTACCATATTAAATACTTAGTGATTCTTGGTGTATTTCTGACAGTTAGTCTGTCTAGAATTTTTAATGGTTTTTATGTATTGCCTTCATATTAACAATATATTGTGTAAAATAATTTTATATTATATAAAAGACAAAAAAATTGTCTATAGAACTCCCTAAATAAATTTATGGAAAAAAATACCAAATGTTCCAACTAAATTCACGTAGACAGGCGCCGTGGATGGTATTTATGGGAACGTTCAAGTATTACGTAACGCAAATTTTGATCATTTTGGACTCCCACCCCCATGTAACGCTATTTTCCTATACTTAACATGGGCGTAACACTCCAAAATGACCCCACCCCCCCCCTAGAAGCGTTACGTAATACTTGAGCATTCCCTACTATTTTGTTCATATTTTAGTCTGAATAGTTGTTATATCCTTTTTAAGTAAACGATTCAATTATAAGATGTGTTAAGAAGAAGCCACTAAAGTGTCTGTAACGAAGAACCGACTAATGAAAATCTTTTCTCCTAAACAAATTTAATCAATATTTAAGCTGTTGAAATTTAATTAAATGCGGTTTTCACGTTAAAATTTGATTAAACACTTACATTTTACAAGCTTGCAAGATCCTAGTAATGCCAAATTAATTATTTTCGAAACAAATAACTAGGTAGTCTGGGGGAAATAAAACAATTAGTTAGACTGATACTAAAGTTTGTTGATTTAAAATCAAAGTAAATGCTTATTGTGGGATTAATGCTTCTCGCAAAGATAAAGACATTTCCAGAATGAGAACCAACCAAAATATCCAACATCCATCGTGTCAACCTATGATATTTCGTATATATTGATAAATATGCCTCTGGAGGCGTACAAAAATTTACTTACACAAAAAATTCAGCCTCGAATGCAGCTCTTTACTAACGTAAAGTAATTAAAATTTATTTGAAGAAATATATTTTTTTGAAATTTTTATCACCCTGTATCTTGGAGCGTTTTCGGACACATAATAAAACGTAAAATAGGAAACAAAAATAAAATTATCATATATAATTACACAAGAGGCTGAGAATTTTTCCCGATAATTCAAAGAATCGTGTGTAATTCAGAAGATTTTTTTTATATTTTTATATATTTACAATATGTCGAACCAACTTTTATATTTTTTTCATCGCAAAATGATATAAATTGTTTTATCCAATACATACAGATAATAAGACAATTACCAGCTTTATTTTAAATAGATAAACTTAATAATAACCCCCGCGTGGCTTTTACTTTATTGAGTGGATAATTATTTATTTTACCCACTCAACTGTCACTTGTCAAATTATTTTCTTGTAAATGTCATTAAAATTTTTAATAAAAATATGAATTCCTAAGCTATTTATTGGATAAAACCTGGTATGGCACTCATGGGTAAACCGATATTGCCCATGAGAAAATTAACCTGCGAGGCGTCAGCCAAGCAGGTTAATTTTCGACTACTTTACCCACTAGTACCATAAATAACTATTACAGGCATATTCTTTGATTTAGTTAATTTAATTCCATTCTCAATTGCTAAACTAAAACCTTTTTTGTCCATTTTTAAATTGCAAATTATGGTTCTATCAATAGTTAAGTTACTTACTGCGGTACTGCGCTAGGCTTGCAAGCATGTTCATAAAAGTCAACCTATAAAAACTGTCATTACATTTTATAAAAAGAATATTTTGAGGTATTTTTTGGTAAATAATAAAGTAATAACAATAATTATAAATAGTAATATATTCATTCATATTTAATTATAAATTAGTTTTAGGTATGAAATCTTTTTGTAAAGGGAAATACTGAAAAACAAAATACAACAGCGATTCTCACTAAAGTTTTCTACAGTAGAAAATTCCCAATATAACTGTAATATGATTGGACAGAAATAAACACATAGTCAGAAATATTGTTAAATGATTGGTTGATAAAAACGCTAAAAAATAATTGTAGGAATACGAGGTTTTAAATTGTTAAAAAAAATGAATCGAAAAGCAATAAACCTGCGCTCGTTGCCGTAAAATATATATATAGGAAATTGGTTAAATTGGGAGCTAAACTCGTAAAGTTTTAAGTGATCAAACATGTTTGATTAAATTCAATTTGACAATTACCGATCTAGAAGGGCAATTCCATAGCGATGCAATACGTTCTTTCGTACAATTTTTCTAGTTCAAGGATTTTTTTTTACACTACTAATTTTACTGAGTAATGTTGTTTGGACTTAAAAAAAAACGTAGATTAATAATAACAATATAAAATTTTAGGAACCAAATTATATGATATTCATTTTTAAGGTACTTTACTAGGTATTAGGTATCACCCTCTATACTGTCCGACCACGTTGCCTGGCCAGGAATTTTTGTATCGGAAACATCGCGCTATGTCGCCAATGAATTATGTGTATTGGGAGGAGAGGCCATAGAACATCAATGGGAGGCAACGCATTTTTTTCCGCTCCCGATGCCCCGCTAGCCAAGGTTATGTGGTCGGACAGTAGTTCAAAAATGTAACGTTTATCGTAAACTTCTTTAATAAAGTATATGTGTGATAATTATCACGCAAAAACAGACCTTAAGGTAAAACAGAATAGTTTTTGGTCGTTGGATGCATTGGATATTTTTGAGCCTATTATATCTGTGGCTTGGTTCTAAAAGGGCCAATGTCACTTTTTACATATTTTGAGTTATACAGCCGAACTATTTTTTTTTTTCAGATCTATATAACCTAAAAAAGCCAATTTTGTGAGATAAATGTAGAGTTTAAGCGACAATTAGCCGACGTGTTTTTTTAATAAACATGCCTGTTAAACTGCTAAAACGGCCAATATTTGACTTAGTGTATTCGTTCAAAATTTTTGACATTGGCCCTTTTAGAACCAAGCCACAGATATTTATTTGGTAAATTAATCTAAATATATTTTGCTTTCCCATTTCGAATGTTTTTAAAATTTTGAGAAAGCCTTGTATTATTCCTTTAGGTCCATTTTCTGTGACCCCTCATGTAGTTATTTTGCAATAAAAAATTATATTTTTTCAATATTTTTACTAGCCTTTAAATATTATCATAGATAATTTCCATTTTATTTATGTATAAATAAAAAAAAATGGATTTTTTTTTCATCACGAGTGCTTCAAGGCTGACTGAAATAGCCCAGTACCAACTTGAAATATACAAAGTTAGTTAGTTTCTAACTAGCCAGCAAATATAATTAATCATAACTGCATAAAGTAAAGTGGCTTTAGGTTGTGGAATGAGAGACTCTATAACTAG
>OY294050.1:10049717-10092878 GCA_958510825.1 Brachypterus glaber
ATTGTCGTCCATCAGACAAATACGTACAACTATTCTTAAATATGTAGTAGTAATACTGGCAGACTAACATCTCTACTATAAATTTCTCTACTCCCTAACATCCCTACTCCATAACATCCCTACTCCACAACAACTCTACTCCGTAACATTCTCTACTCCATAACATCTCTACTCCGTAACAACTCTACTCCACACTATATGCACTTTATTAGCCACTTAATAATAAATGAGCAGGTCAAAGAACAAAGAATCTTCTTCTAGATTATTTAAACTGAATTCATTTTTGACAGTGACTTAGCATGACCAATATTCTTTTGAGTTAAGACAAGTGACTAATCGAGTGTCTATAGTGTGGAGTAGAGTAAAGTACAATTGTATAGGATAATAACTCCGATTTCCTATCCATTTTTAACTGAATATTCAGTTTACTTTTTACTGTGTACTTTTGTTTGATCAACGCAGTCGTCCAACCGAAGTGACTGATAGATTTCGTGCTTGTTGGCACTCTTAAGAGCCACATATGGTAGAAGGACAATTACGAAAAATTAATCTTTTCTATATGTGACCCTGCGCAAAGAAATCAGTTTACTGTGTCTTTACGTATTTTGTTTTGTCGGATTCTTATGTAGAAAAGTTTTTTACATAAGAATCCGAAAAAAAATAATTTGACACCCTAACCTGTTTCTTTATGCAGGGTCAAACATAGAATAGAAAAATTGTTGTAACAGTTAAAACGGCTAGCGGACATCTGATGCTAAAAGCAGAGACTGGGTAATACCTAACTAATGTCCAAAAAAATGTCTTACGTAATTTGTGCACGAACGCGCAGCCGCACTAGCCGATTTTTAGTACCGTAATTTTCACACAACTATAGTACGGCCACACAACTATAGTCCAAGGCCCCCAGGGGGCAGGGGATAATTATTTTTAAATGTTTACAATTTCTTGTAAAAGTTGGTGTATATGGGATATTACAGCAACACGTTTTCAGTTTTTTTTTTAAATACGCTGGTTATGGAATATAGGTGTGAAGCTGGACCATAGTTATGTGAATCTGGACTCTTGTTGTGTGAAATAACGGTAGCAATAGTAATTTGAAAGAATTGTCTTCATGATTAGCGTATCAATATTATTTTCAAGAATCATTTATATCATAATTCTGGTTCTAAATATTCTTTCAGTAAAACATATACTGTATGGTATACAGGGCTATTCTATTAAATTGTACAGTGCCTCCTAACTTTTGAGAGGCATACGATTTTGACTTTAAATTTGGAACAGATATACAATTGTGTTTCTGCGCATTCAGCAATTTCATGACATATTGTACAGTTCCACTTCTGCCCTTTGTGGGATGTTCCTTACCTTATAGACATCGATTTGCCGCAAAATAAGTCAACTGGCTGTAGAGATTCTCCAGCATATTTATCACCATCATGGGCGTCGCTGTCGAGCATATTGATGTGAAGCCTACTATGTCGCTAAATAACATCGTCACGTCTTCGTGGGTTTTAGCCTCGATTGTCTCTCCTGGATAAAATAAAAAAAGCCTTTGAAAATAATTATTATAAATGTAAAGTAAAGTGGATTGAATTATAATTATCACTCTCAGTACTTTTTAACAGATCAAAATTAAAATTTATGTTAATAGTATATTATATACATATGTTGTAAAAAAGGCTACTAATAATTATAATTATTATATTATACTATATATAATATTATTATAGCTGAATGTTTATTATGACCTGAGAAAAATATTATGCGAGGCTATAATACAAGGGCGAAAAGTTAAATTTTTCGATTGAGTGGATTTTTTAGAAACCAAGGACCTCAGCCCCCGAGGGGGGCTAGCAAAATATAAAATCTCTACAGCCTTTAATAATGCGAGTCCAAACGGGGTATGAAGTGTATGAATTTTGGTCAATTTGGCTACTCCCCCCCTCTATTGGGGGGGGGGGAAGTGTCCGAAGTGTCCGAGTCACCCACACCGTCCGAAGTCACCTCAGTTGACGTTACTTAAAGCATTTCTCAACGGAAAAACATTAATTTTGTCTCCGCTAAGTATAATAAATTTTAATTTAAATTCTCGATATCATGTTGTATATACTAATAAGAAATTCTTAAAGAAAGGAATTTTTAATTTAATAAACTGCTGCGAAAAAATAATAATCCTTAAAATATCTTCGAAATTATTAAACGGAAGAAAAAACACGACTTTCCTTTTAGATAATTTAATTTCTTGTAGATAATCTAATAAACATTTTGCACGAAATAAATTACTTCTCAAAGAAAATAATACTTTTTCTACGACTACTAAAATGTTAGTCAAATCCCACAAAAAAACTCTTACGGTACCTATATAGCACATTCCGTAAATACAAATTACAAAACGAAATAATACAAAATTTACTGTAAAATATTAAATAGTTAGATAAAAACTAAATTATTTGACATAAATTATTATTTTTTTATCAAAACTTTTTAAGCAAATACACACACTTTTCAAACACAGAATGCATTCTAGCTCTAGATACGGTATGAATATTCCGTATCAAGTGTTAGAATGAGCACATGTAGTGCCATCTCTTGTTTATAAAAGTTAAAGAAAACTGTAGCAAAATTAGCAAAAATATATATATTTTACCATAAAATATTGAATAATTTAATGCAATTTAAAGTTTTGCGTTAAATTACATAAAGTTTATTAGTTTTTCTTAATATTTAACCATTTTTTTATGAATTTAGTTAAAAAATTTAAACTGCTCCATCTATTGTTAAATATTTAAACCTGATATCTGTCACAACAATCTGACATTACCTTCAATTTTTGCATTATAAATATGTGACAAAATTAAATAAAAATCTTTTTAAGTACTGATTTGATAAAATTATTAAATAACATTGCTTTATTAAAAAATATATGTTTTGTTGCATGTACAATGTCGAGTCACAAAAAACATTGTTTTTAACCTTGTCCGCAGTTTAAAGCCATACAGTGTTTCATATTTGCAGTCGAAGAAAAAATATAGTCTACAACATGTATGGAATAGTCATTCTGCGCCCGCAAGACCATCATACAGGCCTGCCGGCTCGTATGACCAACTATCCGCTCGCGCGGAATATTGTCTATTGTCTATTCCAATAGTTATAGAATATACTATTTTCTATAGTTTATTTCTATAAAATATGTTTAATTTTTACAAAAAAAGTTACAGTTTATAGAGACTTATCTGTTTTTATATTTTTTGACAATTTTGGAAATATAAAAACCGTCGTATAATGCTGCTCAGACACTGCTCCTGTTAAGTAAACCTATAATAAAGCTGTTCCTACAGAAACACAGTAATTGGTAAAACGCTATCACTATAATAGAAATCAAAATCTCATTTTATGGTTCTGGAAACTATTGAGAACAGCAGATTCAATTTATTAAACAAACGTTTTGATATGAAATAAAAGAGTGCATTCGAGTGCTGGAAAACTTCTAGTAGAACATTATACAAAGCAAAATGAAAGCCAATTAGAATTATGTTTTTTATAACAGACTTTGCGTTTTTCAGCTTATATTTTTTTTTACTTTAATTTTAATTATTTTACTATAGCCTACAGAAAGAAAAAAGTATTGATAGCAAGAAAAGTAACCAATGTATTTTACTAATTTGGGGTATTATTATTATTTTTTTTTTAACGCAAAGCATCTGCTGGTCAGGCCTCGCTCGTATCTCCAACTTTACGAGCAGGTGAGCCAGCAAAACCAATGACTACTCCACACACCGTGAGGTAAGTAATTATTGGGTCCGATTGTCATGAGCTCCGACTATATTCAGTGATCCCAGAATAACGGCCTTCTGCATATTTCCGGATAAGAGCTTTGCTCTTTTGGAGCATGCCGGTATGGTCTTAAGTGCAGAGAGAAATGTTTGCCTTGTACCACCAAGAGAACCAGTAATGAGGACCACAAGCTTAACAGAATAACCCGGGTTGAGCCTACGGAGTTCAAAAAGCAGGTCTTGATATTTCGTCCGTTTTTCCTCCTCTTTTAAGACTATGTTCGTTTCGGCAGGAGCCGAGAATTCAATAACGAACATTGTCTTAAGATCTTTATCGAGGAGGACTACATCAGGCTTATTGAATATTATTTGCCTAGGGTGGTGAATGAGTAGTTCCAATAAATTCGGCACCTCTCATTCTCTACAACGGACTCAATATCGTCTGGAGCATAGGGCAGTACGGGTGTATCGTCAATACCGTAAGAGTGCTTTAGGTGAAAGTAAATCACCCGCAATTATTATTATTATTATTATTATTATTATTATATTTTTTTGCAATTAAAATTAAATATATTTTAATAATTTAAATTAGTAACAATCCAATACAAAATATTGTATAATTAATACAAGGACGAAAAATTATATTTTAATTTCGCAGGCCCTCGGCTTCTAAAAGCCACTCATTCGAAAAATTTAACTTTTCACCCTTGTGTTATAAATAACTATTGTTTACACCATTAAAATAACCGCTGTCCTACTTCTTTTTGACGAGCATAGAATATAGCCTTGACCGTCACTTTAAAGTTACGTTAGCCAAGACAGACCACATGTGTGGTAATAGGTCTTTATGTGACCAAAATTGCGTAACGTAAGACTAGATTTATATTCTTACCAAGCCACAGCCGTTTCGCAATGTCCGGCGGAAATATCAGATGTAAAAGGCTGACATTTTTTTCTCGTTCCTTGTCCACAGCCCTGTTTCCTTCCTCGATCGAACTTTTCAGTTTATCCATGCGTCTCCTTAATCCATCCTGAAAAATATGAGAAAATGTTGAAATTTTACGAGAATTTTTATTTGAACAAGCTCAAGTTCAACATAATATACATAAACAAATATTTCGTTGAAGATAAACACCTAAACACTCTCTTTTTAGAGTGCAGAAAGAGTTAGTAACCCATGTAGGTATGGTAATTTTTCAATAACTTTTATTGTATGCATCAAAATGTAGTCGAGTTTTCGAGAAAATTTTACCATACATTTGTACATATGTATAGAAAAATTTTAAAACGTATGTATGGTATTTTTCATTGTATTTACATATCTATTAATTAACACATTCGCTGCCAACCCGTCCAGCGGGTGAAATCCCCACTCATATTCAATGCCAAGATCCCACCTGGCGGGCTCACTGTAGACTTAAGTAACATTGTAAAAAAGTAATCCGGCACCTGGGACGAGCGTCTATTTATATAGGCAGTGAACGTGTTAAATACGTCAATATCATGCGCTTGTACCGAAGGTAAAACAAAATACACATTTATCGTGCGATCCATCATCATAGCGAACTTATTATGAAGTTTATTTTAAATATATTATATATTATGCAACAAAAGTAGGTGAATAACAGAGTTAAGACCATCTAGCTCCTGAGGGATATTCGTGATCCTCTAAATCGTTCAAGAAATACAAAAATTAATTAATGTTTTTTTAAACAGATCTCAAGATTTTAAGATTAATGTAATAAAAAAAAATCAGAATTAATGGTCGCGAAAAAGTTTAACATACCGGGGCTTAACGTGTTAAAAGAAACAGACTCTTTATGCCATGTTTTTTTAACCAAATAAACATATAATAAATTCAACAAGGGTAGTAAAAGTAAACATCATTATGGAGAAAACATAAAACTGGAAATAAATTTAAATTTCCATTTGCAACTTCAACTTGAACCAGAAACTAAAATAAACACAAATAATGTCATATGCTATATGATTTAGAGAAGGAAAATATTGGAGAAAATTTGAATTAGGGCTTAATGTAGTAAAAGAGACGAAAGGAGATATATTTTGAGAAAAAGTACCGTTCCTTATTATAAAAAGTGGAGCAGAAATACAACCCAGGAAACCAAAAGACGTCTTTTTGACGTCAATTATTGGGCACTAACTGACCTACATTTCATATTATGACGTCTTGCTGTCGTCCCATTTGCGTGTATAATTCACAGGGACGTAACATTACCGACGTTATAATAACGTCAGAAATATGACGTTGAAATAACGTGTTTAACATTATATATCTCTCCAATTAATAGTTATTTAGGGTATGAAAGAGAGACTTGCCCGTGAGAAAATTAACCCAAATGGCTGGAGGCAGAGTGCGTTAATTTTAGAGCGGGAAATATTATAATATAGATCCTATGACAGAATTTCATAGAAAAATTTTTGCCATTACTTCCTCTACATATCTGCTATTTTGCAGTGAAAGTAATTTTCCAGATGCATAGAAAATCTATACTAATCAGATGATGTACATCAAATTAGCAGGCTAACTATTGTCGCTATATATTATTTAGTTTACGTTTACAAAAAAAATGACTTTATACTTTATGAAGTCATCAATCTTTAATCAATATATAGAATTTAAAACTTGTTTTAGTAGTAAAAAAACAATCTATAGCCTCAGCATTAAATTGACGTCCTAGCGACGTACAGTTTTGATAACGTCAATGTTTGACCAAAAACTAACGTCTTGTCGACATCTGATATGCGTCGTATGTATGACGTTACAAATACGACCTAAAACTGACGTTGACAGTACGTCGGGGACGTCACCTGGTTTTCTCGGAAAGTAACTACTATACACTCAAACCTTCTGATCCACTCCGCCAGGAACAAAGTTTCCAGTTACCTTCCAGTAAAATTGCAATCTTCCATTTTCATAATGTTCAACAAGTTACCTTCCTTAAACCTTTTAAGCGTTGGCAAATTGAAATATTACATTTGTTACCTTCTTGGAAGATTCCAGGAACATAACATAAGTGGAAGTTACCTACAATATTAAATTGCAATGTTTACATGATTATCAATTAAATATTAAATCAAGGTGTCTTGGATTAAGATATTTTAAGAAGAAATGTCAGAATTATATTTAAAAAAGATCTTGAATGGTTAAAAAATGTGTAAATCGTACAAATGTGTTGTTAATAATAATATTTGTGTAAAATGTTGGTTAGGCATATTTACATTTTAACTTAAAACGCTGGCACAATTTAAGTTACGCGCCATCATTTCCGGTCTGTTTCCTGAAATATTCCTGGGACCCAACATAATTATCTTCCTGAAACGTAACACACAGCGGACTTTTTAATTTTCCAAATAGCTTGCAGGAACGTAACGAGATCTACAAGCAATGCTCCTAAAACTATTGAATATAACTGCTGTTATAATATAAATATTTCAGGAACCTTCCTGGGCATTTTTTTCGATTATTTTATGTCAGAGCAGACGACGTTACAGTTCCGACAGATTTCTAATGCATTTTTTACAACGCAAAAACGAATTCTTTGAAGCTGGACGATTTCTTGGGCAACAACACATTGCCTGCCTGTTCCTAATGGGTACAGCTGACGGTAAATAAAGAATTATTTCTTCGTTTCGTGCCTTACTTTTTACAGATGGGCCTGGCACATCAGAGCCTGGAAGGTTTTCGTGACAAATATTCGACTCTGCCGATTAAGTCTGCACACTGTGCAGTGCACAGGTATGGATGTTTTTAGGTATTGCCAAATTTACCACAATATTTACAGTTGAATATTCGTACAAGAGATTTTTCATAAAAATTTAATCTGGTATAAGTCCCTATACTTTAAAAAACCGGCTGGAGCAGAAGCAGAAGTATCTTTATTCATTTGTTAAAAGCAAAACTTGGGGCAAGTATCAGCTGAGCCAACTTCCTGTAGTTTCTGCTGCTATTTTAACCAGTTCTTTGTCTCTATTAAAAATAAATAGTCCCAACAGTCATTTGCTAAGCAAAATACATAAAGAGTTAAAATACCAGCCAAAGGCCTTCAAGATAAATAAAAGTTTGCCAGAGTCTGATATAATACTTCAAGCAGAACTTGTTGTAAAACTTATTACTCGCCAGTTTTCAGGCATCAATCTAGACAATACACCTCTAGCTAGTGTCACGCAGTCGTTAGCTCAAGCTTACCTTAACTTAAAATACTAGGATAATATATTATATAAGATATAATAACATCAAATCATGGATAATGGATGTAGTTTACTCGTACCATAGTAATTACTGAGAAAATTACTGAATATACGTAAATTTTTACTGTAATAATACTTAAGTGCATAATGTATTTTAACTTATGAAATATCTGTTTATAAATAAAATTAAAATGTAAAATATTTATTATGTTTTTAAAAGCACGTATTGTAGTATCACAAAAGATAATGAAGAAAGTTCCGGAAAATATTTAAATGAAATTATACTGAAAAATATGTTGAAATTAATGAATGCAAGTAAATCTGTTTTCTTTGCAGAAAATCAAAAGCTTAAGGGAAAGAAAAATATGCTGTATAGATGTAATAACTAGGATTTTTCATCCCATGATTATATTTAATCGTTAGAAAACGCGAGACAAATAAAGCGGTTAGGGATGATCGGATTTCCTGAAAGAAGTCATGGTCTGAAAATCTTGTTTTCAGCATTATGTAACAGTAAACACAGAAATGTATTTTTGTATTCGGTCGAATAACATAAATGGATTTATATCTCAACGGGGCGCCGCACACAGATAAAATTTACGCAAAACCTGGCAAAAACTTAAATATTAATATTTATGTCTGTCTGGAAAGTTTTATTGTTAAGTATTTTTAACTTTAAAATATCTGCCCTGACCACATAAAAATAATTTTGATAAAAACGTATAGTACTGTGTACTAGTACCCGTTGAACAAGGTAGGGATAAGGTGGCATGCAAAAGATTTCGTATCTTTCGTAGTCTCAATTTTATCTGAAAAACTTTTTGCAACTGTTAAAAAAAGTTGTCAGCTTCCACAAAATGACCTTCAAAGATTTCCTCCGAAAAGAAAAAGTCTTTAAAAATTTCCTCGTAACATTCAGAGATTTCCTCCAGATTTCCTCCAATTTGTAAACGTGAATTCCTCTGCGGTTTACCCCTCGGGAAAATGCAATATACCATTTACTGTGAATAGTATATAGGGGAATGCGTAACCTTACATATCTTTACTACTTATTTTTTTCCATCATGGACAAGAAAAACTTTGTAGATATACGCTATACATTATAAAATATTTAGTAACAGTGGCAAATTATAGTGATTTAAGCTCTATATTATAAGTATATATATTTAAAAATAAAAAAAATAAGGGTACGATAACTAATAATGTTAAAAATAAATTGGAAACGATTATTTAAACAATTTAAGTATTTCATATAATTTTTTACACTGAATGCCATAATTGTAACAGGTAGCCTTATATTTATATAATAATCGATTATAATTTTCTTAGTATATGTCTTCTAGCGCTCTTAGCTATAATTTTTTTTCCGTGTTAAACTTAAGTAAGTGTTTCAAGTATTCGGGAAATTTAGCCTCTGTGCGCCAGGTTATCAAGGTTTTGCCTCGGGTCGACTGTATAACCCCTTTAACACGTAAAACGACTATCTGTAATTTTAGTTTTAAATTGACAATGTTTTTTGATTTTATCGTAAAACAAACTGTACCTATAAATATTTTTTTCAATTTAGCACTAGCTTCAACGCCGAACAACTTATTTTTTCTGTAAGTATTCTCAGTGAGAATCCGATCATTTTCCAATTGTTTTTTTTACAATTAAAGTTATAGTTTTATGCCCAGTTTTATGTTATTGCCCATGAAAACTATCAAACTGTCAAATTTCATTGCTGTCCTAAGAACCTTGCTTAAAGTCTGCCAAACGAACGGACGGACGAAAATTCGAAAATCGGCTTTTCTCTTCTTTATTATATAAAAGTATATAATTTTTTATGGCATTTAAAAATACACCTTACTTATCTGAGTACATTTTTTATGGTTTCCTTCTCGTTTTTTACGATCAGGTTTATTCTTAAAGTTAATAGCAAGTTACGAGATTTTATGGTATGAATTTTCGACAAAAAAGAGCCCAAAAGAGCATGAAAAATGTAGAAAACGTTGTCAGATTTTATATGAAAACAAATTACATTTTTAGATTAGTACCGAAAATTTAACTTTAAATTATTTAGCAGGGGTAATAGAGCCATGACGTGAGAAGAGTTACGATGGAAGGCTGATAAGCCACGGATTTGGGCAGAAATAATTAAAATAAAATTATACAAATAATAGATTTTATATGTATTATTAATTTTTCTATTTTTTTTGACTAACTTACTGGAACAGACCCAAAGCAAACCTGAAGCACACCAGTATCCTTAAGTAACCGTCTGGTCAATTTGGGGCAGTACAGGTTTGCTTGAGTATATACAGTGTGATCAGTAACTGCCATGTCAAAATTTGAGAGGTGATTCTACATCCAAAAATATGAAAAAAAGTTGCTATAAAGGGTGGCCCAGAAATGAGCCCTAAGGAAGCTACGGCCCTTCGAAGATTACATATTGAATGGGGAACAAATAAGAGCATCCATAAAATTTTAATGCTGCAATTTTTCATTTCAAACTGAGCTTTGGAGATTCCCTTAAAAAACACTCAGTAAACGACTTACGGCGCAAAGAAATTTGACGATTCTGAGCGATCGCGCGCGAAATAAGGCCCAGTGGCGTCTCGATTTTTTAAAGTGCATAATATTGTGACAAAAAACTTTATTTTATGTTGCCCGAAAATTTGAGTTAAGAAGATTACTGTATTCCTGTGGTTTCGAGATTTTTCATTTTAGAAAATTCGGGTTAGAGAGGTGAAAATACATTGTTACAATAGAAAATGTGCGGGGAACATCAGTAAACTTCAACTTATGGAACATTTCGATTAATGTAGGTTCGAGTTATGGGGTTTCCACTGTATTACCTTTAGACTCTGAATTTTCAAGTGTTAGGCACTAAATCTGTTCCAATAATACATTTTAATGCACCTTTGTACTGGTTCTAGATTAATTAGCAAACTGTAGTATTTTAAAAGCTATTAGGTAATCGTTGGTTTTATTTGATAACTGTTGATAGCAGGGTTTGCTCCAGCGAGAAGTGACGCTTCTGAGTCTAAAATATTAAAACAACTTGCTTTTTGTAACTGGTTAAACCTGTTGGGTGTAATACGTCCGCAATTCAAGAAAGTGGAGGGACAGCTTTCGCTTGAACAAAGAGTGCAAAAATTACACCCAGAAAATCATTTTAATCAATATTTTATGGTGAGCTATGGGTGAGAATTACGAGTGTAAATATCATTTACACGAGTTTTAAAATTAACAGTCGGTTTTATTACCAGTCGTGAAATATATTTTAACACCATGTCATTTTTAAGGTGTCGCTTAAAAAATCACCCTGTAAATCTTCAGGGCTTGTTGAATTTATTTCCAACCCACCTGTGCTCTGGCCTGCTCTCCAACTAGGATCACGTCCCTGGTCGCATCATGAAGAGGAATGTCGGAGATGAAGAGTCCACTCCCGGTGAGTCCCTCCAGGCCGTCGATAAATGGAGACCCGATAAATAATATGGAGTCGGATTCGGGACAGTACACCATTTGTCCTTTCAATGCTAGACCCTGCAACAAAATAGAGATTTACAGGTTTTAGATGATGACTAAAACAGAATGATTATTCTACTGTCAACAGTAAGCGAACTTTTTAAACCATACCGAGAACGATTGGTATAACACCTATGTTTCAAATTTGAAGTATTTGGCTCATAGTATTTAGATGCAATGGTAGTTGTCCCTGCTTATAGAAGAATGAAATTAAAAAATGTTAAAAAATAGCAGTGATTTTACTATATTTTGTTGAGAAAATGTCAAAAAATTACAGAAAAAAAGTTTCCGGCAAAAAAGTGAGATCGCCCCCCCCCCCATTTCGAAAGTCCCTAGTTAAAATTACTAATTGAATATTTTAAGGCACATCCAGCCTGTGGATGTGCACTTATTAAGAAAATGTCAAAAAAATTACAGATAAAAAAGTTTGGGGCAAAAAAGTGATATCGCCCCCCCTCATTTTACAAATTACCAAATAATTCAAAAATAAAATAAAATGATAGCATATGAAAAAATTTGTCACTGTGATTCCCAGGGTTCCAGAGATATTAAATAAAAAATACTTTTTAAATGTACCCTTATGAGGGTCGTCGTTTCCTTAGGGCTCATTTCCGGACCAACCGTTATACGAACTTTTTTATATTTTTTAAAGTAAAATCGTTCCTTATTTTTTTTTAATTTATTTCTGAATGACCCAGTATATATATATATATTTTGAATTTTACAAATTGCATTAAAATATCAAATTTTAATATTTCTGTATTTTAGTATTTTTCTTTCTCTGATTTAAGTGACATTACTCACTCAAAAATTTTCCTAGAAACAGTTATTTATGGTACTAGTGGGTAAAGTAAGATATTGCCCATGAGAAAATTGACCTGCGAGGCGTCAGCCAAGCAGAGTAATTTTCGAGAGGGCAATATCGGATTACCCATGAGTGCTATACAAGGTTTTATTAAATAAATAGCTTAGGAATTCATATTTTTATTAAAAATTTTAATGACATTTACAAGAAAATAATTTGACAAGTGACAGTTGATTGGGTAAAATAAATAATTATCCACTCAATAAAGTAAAAGCAACGCGGGGGTTATTACTGAGTTTATCTATTTAAAATAAAGCTGGTAATTGTCTTATTATCTGTATGTATCGGATAAATATCTATAGATATTTCCTATAACTAACGCACTAGTATCAAAAATAACAAAAACAATAAAATAATGGTTATTTTCTTAACTAGTGTATTAAGTGGATAATAGTATATTATTCAACGAGCATATAATAATTGCTATTAATCAATGAGGGTGAATTTTGGGACACGAGCCGATAAGCGAGTGGCCTAATCACAGGAATGATTAATAGCTATTATACGCGAGTAGAATACTATACTTTATCCACGGCCGTTTTAAAGTTTAAACAGTTAATTTTTACAGACCCGTGATTAATAGGCCTATTAATCACGGCCGTGAATAAAAGTCATATTCGTACGAAAGTTTTAGTTTGTCAAACAAAAAGAAATTAATAAATTCTCATGCAATACATTTCAGAATAACTATACTTATTTGTAATAAAATTTTGTTTATGACTTAATTTTTTATCGCAAGGCATCATCCATTTTAATTACTTTAGTAATAGAAATTTCAAATATAAAATTTATAGCGCCATAAAAACCTGTTGCTAATCAAATCCCAAAGAATGTTTACATTCTTAGCCGATTGAAGTTTAAATGATAGGTTTACTCATACCACAAAAGGGTATTATATGTCGCTGTGGAGTAATTTAGTTATATACAGTATTCCGCGTCAACTCAGTTATGACTCATCAACGTTGAAAATAAACACAGAAACATAGGCTTACGGAATAATTTTGCAGAAGTATGAGGGAAATTTTTATAAATCGAAACATTTGACAACTAATTTGTTACCCACAACAATATATACTATACATACGTATATATATCGGTGTTTTTTTGAAGAAAAAAACGACATTCGATTTTTATCTTTTAAGAATACGAAAGTTTTTAATTTTTATTTGTCGATAACTTTTTCCCCACCTTACTCGTTTAAATGGAATCATAAAAAAAAACAAGATAAAAAGAAATAAAAATATAAATATTTAAAACCTCGCCTCAACGTTACAGTCGGCGCCTATGCGAGTACTGGAAATTCGTCGACTATTGGTTATATACAGGGTGTGGCCAGACTTTAGAGTGTCATTCCTTACTCAATGTTAAGACAAAATTTAATATAAACATAGGTCCAGTGGCGTGCACAGGCGTAACGCCAGTGGTTTAATAAAAAAAAGTATTATGCTACTGTTTTTTTGTCAATCTGATAGGATTTTATTATTAAGCAATTAAAACTACAAAAAAGTAATCTTTTCAGTTTTTATGCTCAGACTAGCCGTTTTCGATGAAACCTAACATAATTAACAGTAATTTAGTAGCTAAACCAATACCTATGTATTTCATTAACGCACTGATAAAAAGGATTTATTTGGATATGGCCAATTAAATTATTTGTGAGTAAGAAATTTTATTTGAGTCAAATAAATATATATTTTTGGGTAAACAAATATTTTAATTTCAAAATGATTTATTAATGGGACCAAAATAGTTTATTTGAAAGAAATAAAATTTATTTGTCACAATCCAATAATTATTTAATTAAATTATAATTCAATTGGCCATATCCAACCAAATATTTTGTTGACACAAATAAACTGTTTTATGAGTGCGGTTGAAGCTTTTTCAATGTTTTTTATCTTCATTTAGGTATGTTCTTAAAATGATGATAATAATATGCTTAACCTTATTAACGAGAAAGACTTATTGAGATTTAGAGATTAATTTATTTTTCCCACAAGGACTCTGTTTTTATCAGTTTATTTTTAAAACAATGTATTAATAAAAAATAATAATTTCTTAAACTGTAAGAGTTTAAGGTTACTATAGTAACCTTAAAACCTTTTTATGTAGGTTATAAAAAAACGATATTTAAGATACATTAGGGTTATATAAAATCAACACAGTAGAAAGAAACAATACTAAAAAAAATAACTAGTGGCTATTTTTTGATCCACAAGTACCTTGCTGGCGCGCCATGGCTTAAGTTAAGTATAATATATTATGCTTAATTAGTAATCTATAAAAATTTAATATATATCAACTCAGTTATGACTCATCAACGTTGGAAATAAACACAGAAACATAGGCTTACGGAATAATTTTGCAGAAGTATGAGGGAAATTTTTATAAATCGAAATATTTGACAACTAATTTGTTACCCACAACAATATATACTATACATAAGTATATATATATATATCGGTGTTTTTTTTTGAAAAAAAAAACAACATTCGATTTTTATCTTTTAAGAATACGAAAGTTTTTAATTTTTATTTGTCGATAACTTTTTTCCCACCTTACTCGTTTAAATGGAATCATTAAAAAAAAACAAGATAAAAAGAAATAAAAATATAAATATTTCAAACCTCGCCTCAACGCTACAGTCGGCGCGGCGCCTATGCGAGTACTGGAAATTCGCCGACTATTGGTTATATACAGGGTGTGGCCAGACTTTAGGGTGTCATTCCTTACTCAATGTTAAGACAAAATTTAATATAAACATAGGTCCAGTGGCGTGCACAGGCGTAACGCCAGTGGTTTAATAAAAAAAAGTATTATGCTACTGTTTTTTTGTCAATCTGATAGGATTTTATTATTAAGCAATTAAAACTACAAAAAAGTAATCTTTTCAGTTTTTATGCTCAGACTAGCCGTTTTCGATGAAACCTAACATAATTAACAGTAATTTAGTAGCTAAACCAATACCTATGTATTTCATTAACGCACTGATAAAAAGGATTTATTTGGATATGGCCAATTAAATTATTTGGTTGTGAGTAAGAAATTTTATTTGAGTCAAATAAATATATATTTCAGGTAAACAAATATTTTAATTTCAAAATGATTTATTAATGGGAACAAAATAGTTTATTTGAAAGAAATAAAATTTATTTGTCACAATCCAATAATTATTTAATTAAATTATAATTCAATTGGCCATATCCAACCAAATATTTTGTTGACACAAATAAACTGTTTTATCAGTGCGGTTGAAGCTTTTTCAATGTTTTTTATCTTCATTTAGGTATGTTCTTAAAATGATGATAATAATATGCTAAACCTTATTAACGAGAAAGACTTATTGATATTTAGAGATTAATTTATTTTTCCCACAAGGACTCTGTTTTTATCAGTTTATTTTTAAAACAATGTATTAATAAAAAATAATAATTTCTTAAACTGTAAGAGTTTAAGGTTACTATAGTAACCTTAAAACCTTTTTATGTAGGTTATAAAAAAACGATATTTAAGATACATTAGGGTTATATAAAATCAACACAGTAGAAAGAAACAATACTAAAAAAAATAACTAGTGGCTATTTTTTGATCCACAAGTACCTTGCTGGCGCGCCATGGCGTAAGCATATAATATATTATGCTTAATTAGTAATCTATAAAAATTTAATATATAGAAGTTATCACTGTTACCCTTGGATAATAAATTATTTATTACACCCCTAATTTTAATTATTATATGCAGAGTCCACAAACATAAACACATAAAAAAAATAATAATCCTGACAAGAGATAAACTTTAACATGGCAAATAAGATTCATCATCTAAAGACTTCAAAAATTATTAAGTCTGGAGATTTTATTTGTGAATAATTATAATTATTTACCTTTAATCTATTGCCTCACAGGGCTTTTCCATCTTTACCTCGTCAAACATTACCCCGTGCAGATCGTTACTTCGCCTATCTCTTTACTACGTAAATCAATACCTCGTGGATTTTTACCTCGTGGTACTTTTACCTCGTATTACCTTAAGCTATTCAAGCTATTATTGCGGATTTATTTTTACTTTGGTGTTCATTTAATTACTACGGAAGTTTAATGCTGTACTGCCGTGCTAAGCTGACCTATTTATATAGGTTGGCCATGAGGTAGCTAGATACGAAGTAAAGTTCTACGAGGTAAAGTGCCATAATTTTAGACCAAAATAAACCATTTTTTAATAACTTTTATAATGCGTTTTTTTTTATTTATCTACACTCAGAGCATGTTTTTGTGGTTTTAATACTGAATGTTATTACTAAATACATATTTTTTATTTATATCGCGACATTATTTAATACTTTACTTGTGGTAATAAATACTACAATGTAAGTATTGTATATAATCTACGACACAATGTGCTCACCTGTTTGGAAGCCCAAGCAACGTGTTTGATAATACTAGCACGTTGAAGTAAAAAATACTGTTATACTTGGTAAAGTATATCACAATTATAGTAAGATATACTTTAAGTTGTGTTATTGATCTAGTTTTAAGTATGTTACAGTATTTAGTAAAATAACAATCTGTAAATAATACCAAACTTTTGATTATTAAAAATACAGAAATAAGTAATAAAATAGGATCCGATTATTTTCTCAGTGTACAAATATGTCGTTAGTTAACATAGAATTGCCCTTGTTTTATGGAATAAAAAAATGTGTAAGTGACAAAGGGTAATTGCAGACAATTAAGGTTTTAAAGTAAATTAGTTAATTACTAATTATCCGTTCTGTGAATAATGTTTCCGTCACTCGCAATAAAATATAAATTCGTGCTTTTGTAAGCTTTGGTTTAAGCTTTTTTTGTATATTCGTTTTTTTTTAATTCTTCATTAACTGTTTCAGAGCTGTGTCAACATGTTAAAAAGTCATTTTAATAATTAAAAGTATAAACCAGCTGAACTGTTGCAAGTACCTTGTCAAAACATTGGCACTAGGCACTAATCTAAAACTTTATGAAATAGGAAGTTGCGTGAATAGGCAACCATTAATACACCTGCGTGTTGCATAATTTATTAAAGTTTGAAAGTCTGTATCTCCTAAACGTTATATTCTAGCAAAAACTGTATAAAATTTTTTGTAGGCCTTAAAAAAGCTTTTATTTGAAATATAATTTTTTGAAATCGGTTTATAAGTAAGTGAGTTATGCTAAAAAAACATTTTACTGCTTTAATCGCTAATATCTCGTAAACAATGTATTTTAGGAAAAAGTTGTTTATAACATTTTTTGAGAAATTAAAAAAAATCTTTTATAGATATAGGTGCTAAATTAATAAAATTAAATTAAAAAACAATTTGCAAAAAACCGATATCTTTTTTATAAATGGAGTTATCGAGTTTACACCCAGACAGACAGGCAGATAGACAGACAGACTGCCGGATTTTTTTTCACTGATTTCGACTCAGAAAGGTCTAAAACGTCGAGAAGTATGAAAAAAACATGGTCATAGATTTTGACTTTTGGGCGAAGATTTCAATACAATGGCACTAAGTGCCGATGTAAAAAAAAGAAAATTGAGATTTTTACAGGATTTTAATCTTTGTATAAAATAACATCGCTCTGCGTAAAAGAACATTTGTCGTTTTCCTTTTATAAGGACTTTTTATATTATATTTAAAGACAACATAAGCCAGTATTTCTAGGTAAGGATTTTTACATAAGTTTGTATTAAAATATATTTACAGGGCCGTAGCGAAGAAGATTTAGTGGAGGGGGGTGAGAAGGACGAAAATCACACTACACACTACAGCTAAAATTAAAACTTTTATTTATTACCTTGACGAAAAAGTTGATATATAATGCTCGTATCTGGTCAAAAAGAGCGTATAGTTCAAGACCATAAGTGACCAAAAGGTCATAATTGAAGAAGAAGAAGAATAAATGCTGGCGCCTTCGCCAAAATTGTAAAAAAATGTCCGGTTTGTTGCAATGCGGGTGTTAGGGGGGTAGCCAAAATATAAAATCTCTAAAGCCTTTAATAACGCGAGAAACGGGGTATGAAGTGTATGAATTTTGGTCAATTTGCGTGCCGTATTTTATATAAAAATTAGGTCATGGATAAATAAATAATATTGCAATTACTGAGTAATATAACGAACGAGTTGTAGAGAAAGTTGAATGTGGTATGTAATATCGCAAAATACTATCGCAGCATTTTAGTAGGTATGTTTGGTAAACCTATTTTTCTAAAAATCAATGTCCTATTTACTGAAGTATTCTTCCTCAGATAAATATGCTGCCTGTGCTATATTGGTATAGTCTATTTTAAGAATTTTATACTATCAAATCAGTTTTTCCTATTTTATACAAAGTGCAGGTTTGTATAAAATATTCCACGTAAATATATTCCAATCGAATTTTGTTCTTATATAACACAAAATAACATTACCTACTATTTAAATTTACCAAATGTAAAACCTACACGATTATTATATTTTTCACAGCGCCTGCGCTAGAATAGTATTATACGGTAGTCTCGAATTTCCTAAAATCGCCAAAAAACGTCCTAGACAAAAAATTCTTGGATACAACTGTGTTTCATGAAAAATTAAGTAACTCTGAAAATGTCCGTCGGTCCGTCTCTCCGTCTATGCCTAAATTATAATTTTAAATTAACCAAATATGATATAAATAAAAAAATTTAAAAACAAATCTCAAAAGAACGCATTTTTTAGCAAAAAAAAAAAAATTGAAAAAACAAAACCTTTAAAAAAGTTTTAAAGATTTAAAAATATATGGTTGACTGGAAAATTTTATTTGATTCAATCTGATTTTTGATCTCACGTCCACTTTACGTTTTAAAATAATCCCCCTATGCCCTGACCACGTTTTAAAAGCTTAAAATATTAAGTATAAACCAAATGATAGTTTATGCTGTTTTATTAATGTCTTAATAATTTTAAGTCGATATCTCAACTCGTTCAAAAGTTTTGGACCTCACTGTATAAACGGTGTTTGCAGTCTTTTGGAATTAAATAAGGGGGATGATTCTACATCACAAAATATTAAAAACCAGCATAGGACATAGGTCCGGAAACGAACCCTAAGAGAATTACGACCCTTTAAAATTTTACTAAAAATAAGGATTTTAATTAATAACTCTTGTACCCTTTGAGCTAGAGCGGCAAGGTTTTGTATGTATACTAGTATTATTGAGAATTAAAGACTAGTTAAATAATAATACCTTCTGAAGCTATTAATGGAAAAACATAATTATTTCTTCTTGAGATACCTAGTTGTAGTTTTTAATGTCGATGACTGTCACAGTGTGTCAGTAAAGGTATATTTTCTAAAGTGCTTTTATAAGTCTGTTGATTCAGACAGAAAGAATGTCAGGTTAAAGCATAACTGGAAACATGACAATAGTTGTTTTATTTTTGAATTCCAGAAAAGTAATTTACACTATATGCATTAGTATTATATCCACAGCTTTTGAGCTGAAAGAGTATTATACTAAGATTTTTAAACTTATAATTGCTCAAAAATTACCCTACATCAAAAATTTTTATACAGACATATTTTTTATGATATTCAAAAAAATCTGTCTGAAAGAAATATCCGAAGTTCGGATTCCGAACAATATAAAATTTTCATAAAAAATCAAGTTTTGCGTGAAGAAGGTACCGTTGTTTTAAAAAACGTGCCTCCACTGGGTGCGTCTTTTAAAATGACAGTTCAAGGACATATTTTTTAACACGTTCACTGCTCATTACACTCTTGAGAGTCGGCCTCTTCCTTGGCACAGTGTGCACGACTCTCATAGGAGCCAGGCGACTTTGATCATTCTATGCATCAGTTTCATAGCAGTGTTGTTTGGAGGTAAATGTGCGCGTGTCTGCGTAAGGCGTAGGGTCCAGGACATAGAAAAAAAACATGAAATACCCTGTATACCGGGTGTCCCAACTCTATTTACCCAGCGATTTACTCGAAAACTAAAAGAGATAATCAAGTTCTTCTAGAACCATCTTAAATTAGACAACTTAAACTATCTTTTAGCATATATTTGATACTTTTTGAATGAATGAAAAGGAGGGTCATGTGATACATCATTTTAAAGCAAATAAAATTCTCTATTGGACTGTATATATTTTAATTTTTTAAACAGTTTTTTAAGGTTTTGTTTTTTTAATTTTTTTGTGCTAAAAAATTACAAGTACAATGAGCTCAGCTACATGACCTAAGTGCTTGTAGATAGCTACCCTCCACCCTTTGCAAGTCTTTGAAACACAAAGACTCAACCAAGAGGAACTAAGAGATCTCCCCTGGGCCAATATCCTGACCTTTATTGAAAGGACGGGCAGGTTCAAGGAGGACTCAAATTAGTAAATGGCTGGGATTGCCTGGGGTGACAAAAAGGGCCAGAAATGGCCTAGTTGTCCGGCTTTGGCCAACCCAAAAATTTACTACTACTACTACTACTACTACCCTCCACCCTAATAACCATAAGTAATTACAAACAGATATGGTATAAAATAAGTCCTGGAATGACTTTTATCCGACGAAAAATAAATAAATAAATTTTATTCTGCAAAATTCTTATTTATATATAGATAATAATAAATTATGATAATATGACCTTCGAATTTTTACCCTTTTGGCAAACATCCCATTTTTCGTAGCAAATAGATCTTCCTGCAATGAAAAATAAAGAAAATCCCACAAGTTGTTATCAACTATGCTAAGTAAATAAATTTTCCCTGGAAAATGCAGACAAATAAGACCATTATTCTTTCAAGATTAATTTGATTTTAAATAGAATATCTACCTACATAATATGTAAATTTACTCAAGAAGAAGGTAAACATGTAGAGAAATAAGCCGTGAAGATACGTAAAGCTTCGCATTTTATGGTATAAGAACTGAAAATAAAGTTTAGTGCCTTATAGACGGCAAACTATAAAAATCTATAAAGAAATTGCACCGCTCTACTACAGAATTTTCACAATCAATGAGAAAATCCCTACCAAAATGTCTTTTAGCTGCTATTTCACGATTAACACAAACAACGTTATTGTAAAAACGTAAAAACTAAAAAAAAGTGTTTTGTAAAATTTTAAAATACATAATAGGTAATGTTTCATATATTATGTGAAAATTCACCACAGTTATATCCTTTCTTGTTATTTTTTCTTATAAGATAGTAATCATACTCTGTAAGTCATTTAATTTTTTTTCACATAAAAATTAAATTTTATTCTGCAAAGGTATATCATATTTAATTATAAAATAAAATTTAAAATAAAACTTTTTATTACATTAGATTAAAGTTTATATAATTTCATTATTTATTTATGTAAACATATGCATAATGTGTAGAATTATGCATATGCTAATAAAAGAAAAAGAAAATAAAATGAAATTTCTAGTTTTAAAACTAATAATTTATAATTATATTAAAAAAAAATCTCTTTAAGATGGATATGAGGTATCCTAATTCAAAACTCGATAGTGCTCCATTTACCATATTTGACGTGACATGTACTACAAATATTCTAAATTTGCGTTACGTAATACTTGAACGTTCCCTTGCTTTAATACACACTTTTTCAACAAATATGAAAAAAACAATACTAACCTAATTTTTACCAATTCCCATCAAAGAATTCTCGGGGTATTCGGTATCATACAAAGAGTAAAATATAATTTTTCCTACGACCTAGTTAGAAGTTAGTGCCTATTTCCCACCCGTTACCTATGACAACGGTTAGGAAGTGACAATCAGCTGATTTTAGATATCTTCTGTCAGAAAATTAGTAAACGTCAAACACATAACCTCAACAAACTAAAAAAACTAATTTTTAGGTCGTAGGAAAAATAGTATACGCACCTCGACACAAACCATTTCAGTGTACATCGAGGGCACTAAAAACTAGATACGAGTTCTCGGTGCGTAATATACTATATTTTGTAAATGGCCATTATAAAGCCGCTTTCCGTTAACGCAGGTGATAAAATACCTACCCGGTAGGGCTGTGAAAAGGGTTTAGTAAAAAGCAAAAAAATATGTTTGCTAAAAGGAAAGGATCTAAAAACATTAGACGCTAATAAATTTGGTGTTGAGTTTAACAAGCCGTGAAAATATGTAATGCTTCGCATTGCATAGTATATTCTTGACAGTAAATTGCGTTTTTTAAACTTATGCGCTAAAAACGTGTTATGAAACGAGAGCTTTATACTATTTTTCTATTTTGCTCTAAAATTAAAAAAAAACTTACATTTAAACGACTGTTTTACGAATTTTTGTTTTGAGTTGACATTACAATTTTCGCTATGTTTAAAATTCATAGAACAAACGATATTTTGATATCTTTTATAGTCAGCTTTTCTCTTTTTCACTGTAAAAGTAACCAAGCACCATTTTAAACCCGATAAAAATTAACTTAAAACACAATTTGTAGAAAACTAAACTTAAAATCGGTGTTGACATTTGCACGGAAATGCCAAGCGATTGTCTTTTGTCCTGTATTGTCAACACAAAAGAAAAAAAGTCCAAACCTCTTATAGTATAACAATAAGCAAAATGCGTGTGATTATGAACTTATAAGACTCGCAAAATAGAAAAATATAATTTATTTGAGCTTAGGCGCGCACCCTAATACATATTGTATTAAAGAGTACATAACTTTTTTTTTTTTAGATTTTTTTAAATTATTAAATATAAATTCGTGATACTAGGTTAGGTACCGGTGCTTTTTTTTTCAAACTTTACTCATATTAATCCCAATTTTTGGAAAATGCAACTCCTGCTAAAGCAGTCGTTTCATTTTCGTCATTGGGATTAATATTCGTAAAATTTATGTAAAAAACCACCGATACCTAACCTAGTATCACTTGATGATATTATCCCTGATAATTTTTTCTAGAAATTTAAAGTAGACTCGATTATACTTTCTTGAGTTATGATATGGACAAGAAAACGTGACATACGGATAGATGGATGGGCATTTTTAAAAGTTGGTTAGAATTGGTTATTTTTAATATATTTTTTTTATTTTGGATAATTTTTTTTTTTTGGTGTCCAAAGAAACGCATAATACTCCTCTGCTGTAAAACAACGAGGAGTATAAAAAGAGCAGAGAAAGCTACTCAACTAGAGACCATTATTTACTTGTTCTTGGCCCTCACGGTTCATTAATTTTTATACGTTCTCTATCTCTTTTTACAGTCATTTGTTATTCGCAGGTAGGTGAATGTATTATTTTCCTTCTTCCGTTTATTTTTTTTGTCGAAAAATCTCGTTTAGCTTTCGTTTTTTCATTTAAATGTTTTTTAAATACGGAAATATAGGGACCCTATGGATATAGGGCTCTAAAATGGAACAAAAAGTTTTTCTGTCATGTTGCCAACTGCCCAACTTAGTGTCACCAAAATGATGTTGGTGAGACTAAGTTGGGCAGCCCAATAAGGCCTGACCATTTTGAAGTCATTAAAATCAGTTGTCAAATTTGCCACTAAAAAATTAGCATACCGGGTGAGTTTTATTTAAGTACGCCGTGCTGCTTAGCAGCAAAAAGGAAAGGTTTTCAAAAATTTGCAGAGGACCGGAAAGATAGATTTACTGATATCCGGGGGGGTGGCCATCATGGTTTGCCATGGTGGGGTACTTTCAGTACTGGGCTCTCCCCTTTCCTTTTTTTTATGTCCAGCCCAAAAATTAAGATTAATATTCATTCGATAAAAACGAAACTTTGGTGATTTATATATAATTTTACATTGACTATAAAATGGCGGACATGTTTAAATGATATTAAGGAAAAAGTTCAAGACTCGGATCAGGGATGGCCTGTACGGGGCCGGAATCTATATTTGGTGTTACAAGGAAGCAGGTAAAGACCGCTCTCGATGAGCTAAAGGAGCAATGGAGGGCGGTCGACGGTTGCCGGCAAGCTAGGGAGTTCCTGGCTGAACCTAGCAAATCAAAGACGGACTGGTTGTTGGAAAAGGGAAGACCTGCACTCAGACAACTTGTAGGGTCCTCACGCGCCACTGCAAGCTAAGAAAGCACCTGGCAACAATGCGGATTCTAGAGTCCGCTATGCACAGAGAGCAGAGAGGATAAAACATCCTCTCATTAGTTAGCCGGGTGTGTCAGATACGACAGGATCAGGTTGCAAGTCTTTGAAACTCAAAGACTCAACCAAGAGGAACTAAGAGATCTCCCCTGGGCTAATATCCTGACCTTTATTAAAAGGACAGGCAGGTTCAAGGATGACTCAAATTAGTAAATGACTGGGATTGCCTGGCGCGACAAAAAGGGCCAGAAATGGCCTAGTTGTCCGGCTTTGGCCAACCCAAAAATTTACTACTACTACTACTAATAAGCAAAAAGTTCAACTTACTGTCATCTGAAAATGTCCCTTAACATATTATTGCATGACACAATTCCATTACAATTACATAATTGTAGATATTTATGATTCTCAATATTAAAAAAAATAAACTTACCTTGGCCACAAAGTTTGCATCATCCGACAAGGATTTTATCGCCAAGACAAAAGGCGTATTGGCTCTCTTAATAATTTCAGAAAAACTCAAATTTATATTTCTCGGCCTTTGGAATTCAAAATACGTTGAAACGGCGGTACCACAAAGCTTCAAAAAGTTTCCAAATAGTCTCATGAAACCAGAACCAAGTTGCACTAGCTCCATTCGACGATCTATGATAAAATGCCACGGAAATGCTTTGCAGAAGGTGACTACGCCCATTTGCACGTCCGAAACGTTGTCCGAATAAGCCTTTTCTTTGGCGAGGTCCGAAACGTGTGAGTTCGTTTGGTTGAAAATCTTATTAATGTTGTAACTGAAAATAAATAATAGTATATTAAAGTACTAGTTTCATAACATACGTTTTTAGCGCACGAGTACAGGTTTAGAAAACGAGCCGCTTGCGGCGAGTTTTCTAAAGTCTAGTGCACTAAAAACGTTTTATGAAACGAGTGCTTTATACAGTTTTTTATATTTTGCTCTAAAATTAAAAAAAAACTTACATTGAAATTGATGACTGATTTAGGGATTTTTGTTTTGGATTGGCATTACAGTTTACACCATGATTAAAATTCTAAGAACAAATGATATTTTCATATATTTTATAGTCATCTCTTTTCTTTTTTACTGCAATTAACCAAGAAACAATTTTAACATGGTAAAAATATCCTAAACACAAAATTTTGTAGAAAATTCAACTTTAAAGCGATATTGACATTTGCAAGGAAAACTTCAAGCGATAGGCCAGGTCTGTTGCCAACCCAAAAGAACAAAAAGTACAGACCTCTTATGGGCCTATAAGAACACGCAAAATGCGTGTGATTATGAGCTTATAAGAGTCTCAAAATAGAAAAATAAATAAACAAGCCGTAAAGATATGTAATGCTACGCATTTTATTATATTCTATTCACAGTAAATGGTCTATTGCATTTTTTCAAATATTTGAAAAAAAAAATTTCAAACAAAAAAAAATAAAAAATGTTCAACGATTTTTTTTTAATTTCTTTTTGAAAAAAACAAAAAAAAAAATTAAAAAAAAAGTTAGTATTAGGTAGGTATTATGGATCTACTGAATATGTACTTTAAAGAGTGTTATAGTATTTAATAAAATAACAAAGTGTAAATAATACCAAGATCTGGAAAAGTGATAATACAGACAAAAGTTATAAAATCGTCTCTGAAAATTTTCTTAGTGTAGGCCCGAATTATATCTATTAGAGTAATTAACATCTATTAGATTCTAACAGGAAAAAGTTTTATTCCTACTTCTGTTAAGCCTTCATCGTATGTATATCGATCGCATTATTTCGCTCCAAGTTAACTTGAATTTTCAATTTGTGATTTTAGTAGAATGGATTAGGGAATCTGTTTGAAATTTGATCTGTCAACTTAAAAGACCCGTTTGATGAGGCCCACATAAAAGGTTTCCCATTGCCTTGTTAAGTCGAAAGCGGTATATTTGTTGATTTATCGTTGCCAGTTCAATACGTACTACTTACTGTACATCATAATATATTTACAGAAAAACCTAAATTTGTGTAAGGTGCCATCGCAAAGTAAGGGCATATCCACAGTCTCGCATAAAACATAAGAATGCGATGCCCTGATGGTTTGATGTGCCGTCATGTATCTTGTAAGCCAATCACGGTATCGCATTCTTATGTACTATGTTTATTATGTGAGGCTGTGAATACGCAGTAAAACTAAGCGATCAGACAAAATACTGGTACAAATTTATGATAAAAGGATTCCGCCATAAGGGAACGTTCAAGTATCACGTAACGCAAATTGTACCAAAATTCATACACTTCAACCCCGGTTTTCGCGTTATTAAAGGGTCTAGAGGTTTTATATTTTGGCTACCTCCCCTAACACACCCCCTATTAGGGGGGGGGGGGTAGCCAAAACATTAAATCTCTACAGCTTTTATTAATTTTGGTACAATTTGCGTTACGTGATACTTGAACGTTTCCTAATGTACGCAAAAAAAATATATATTTAACTAAATGAATATCATTTAAGAGTGAATTTTTAGTTTATAAACGCAATAACAAAAAAGGATATTATTTTAAAGGTGAATTTTGGGATAGATGAGATGATATCTCATATTATGTTTTAAATGTTTTAAATACCTAAATATTTATTAAAAATTCGTTAAAAACTTAATATTATCGTAAACCTGCCAACAACGCAGGCGCATGCGTTTGATATTATTCAATACTCGTGATGCTATAAATGAGTCTCAACATAATAACATTTAGAATGTAATATTGTACAATATTAATTAAATGTATTTATTTAAAAGTACAGGTAAGAAATGTATATGTGACCTTTTTATAAGCTTGTTTTTTAATAATATCATGGAAATAAAGTTATTTAACACGTTAAAAGCCAGATTAAGTTACTAGTCTGGAGCCACACTGTCCCATGGGACTGCATGCTTTGGCTTTTGGTTACCGTTGGAGCTGCTGGATTGATTTACAATATTATTATATAAATACCTCAAATATAATTCCATAATCTTAGTAAAACATAAAAAAACTAATTATAAAGTTGACAATTTTGGTTCAAGAGTGAAAAGTTAAACAACAATCGGCTTTTGGGAAGGCACATGTCTTAATAGTTACTTATAATTTTTATAAATGCCTTTATATTTCTTCAAAAAAATATATGGATCAAAAGTGCGACAATTAGCCCCGGTCACCCCTAATTAAATCCACATTAATCGAGAAGCAAACTGTTGATGTTTAACGTCCATATTTTATTTCAGTTAAGTGGCAGCCCAGATGTTGCTCCATATAATATTCTAATTAAAGTTTAAATCAATTTAACTGATCTATTAAATTTCTATATAAATCTAATTTGTAGATAAATTAACTAAAACAACTGGAAAGAGAAGCCTCAAATAAAAACATTAATTGGCACTAAACTAATAGTGATTTTAATGTAACACAGGCCCACAACTTTTTGTATCAATAAAAACTAGATGAGCAGTTCAAGCACCTTTGCTAATAGCAGAATACCAGTATAATTGTATTGTAATCGGATTCAAGTATGCTTAAAATGCTTGAGTATCTACAAACAAATTAAATATATTTATATACAGGGTGGCCCATAAGTCACTTAACCCTCTAAAAATTGAATAACGTAAATTGCACCCCCTCAAGGTCACTGTTTGCGGCTCTGTAACTTTCCAAATGGTAATCGGGCTTTACTTCTGCTAGGAAAATGGCAATACAGTTACAGTGAATGGCGAACGATATCTTGCAATGCTGGAAAATTTGGTGTGCCCTGCAGTGGAGAACATGCCACAGATATGGTGATAGCAAGATGGGGCAACTGCCCATGCGGCCAGAGCCACAATGCAGCTTTTAAGGTACCTTTTCGAAGAGCGAATAATTTCGCGAAATTCGGATTTTCATTTTCCTTCACGTTCGCCCGATTTGACAGCACCGGACTTTTTTCTTTAGAGCTACCTGAAAGATCGGGTGTATGTCAACAAGCCCAGGACTATTCAACAGCTTAAGCCAGACATGTTAAGAGCCGTCATGGAAAATGTCGTGAAATGTACGTCATTTAAAAGACATGATTTTTCATGCATAGTTAAAAAAATCCATTTCCTGTACTCTATATTGTAAAAAAAATAAATAAAAAAAAATTAAAAACTTATTCAGTTTTTAAATGATAAAGTGACTTATGGGCCACCCTGTACTAGCAAATTAATTTTAAAATCCTACATAGAAAGGTTTTAAAATTAACGTTTTAAAAATATTTAAAAATAAACATTTCACTGAAATATTAAAAAAAAAACTACATCCCGTGATTCAAGTTGAATTATATTCGAAAAAAAAATCACTTTTCCATATTTTAATTTCCTGGATGAGATTGGTTATTAAATATTTTAATTTAAACCGAATTGCATTATTTCATAACTTTATTGCAGTAGCGCCTAAGCGTGTTTTCGATTTTCCGCCAGTCACCAATGTCTTAGACAAAAGTGCTACAAAAACAAGATCCTTTATTTTAACCAAACTATATATTTTATACGTATTTTTGGTAGCTGTAAACCAATTTCACAATTAAAAATCTCTCTGCCCCCAATATTTTTTTTTATCCGAACTCGAACAACTGTTAGTTAAAATGTGTTTTTAATTTAAAATAGGACCCATTATTAGTAAATTTTACTTTTGCAATATACCCACTGTGACATAAAATTTATATTAAAACCATTTTTATTTAATTTAACCAATTTTTTAGTCGATTGATTCTAAAAGCGTCACTTTTTGTTCATGTTTTGCGGGCGAACAGTTGGACTTTGTGGCCAAAAAGTTTTTTCGGCCCACTTACTAAAACTTGTTATTTTTAAGCTTTTTTTAAATAAGATGTTTTACCTTTACTGTAATATTTATAAAATGACCCTTTGGTCACTTTTGGTCTTGAAATATATGTTCTTTTTGACCAGATAAAAGTATTATAATCATTTCATATAAATAAATATTTCTTCTAACATAACCTCAAAAGATATGGTTAACCGGTTAATCTATATTCATCCACTAAAATAAATCACAAACACAAAATTTCAATTGTAAAATCAATTTCAATATTTATAATATTTATAGAACGGTTTCAGAAGTATTAATATTTTCATAACAAGTACATTTTAACACAAATTATTCAAAACACTAAGCTAATTTCTAAATGAAACCGCACGCAAAAGAAACGATTCAATTGTTTTTTTAGCGATTTGATGGATAACAAATTGTCATGGATAACTAGATAGGTTATAAGACAGTAAAATTAAATATTTTTTACAATTTAAAATTAAACATATTTTAATAATTTATTATTATTAGTAACAATCGAATAAAAAATATTGTATAATACACGGGCGAAAAGTTAAATTTTGATTTCGTATGTTTATTACCCTCAGGCCGTAGGCCCTCGGCTTCTAAAAACATACTCAATCGAAAAATTTAACTTTTCGCTCTTGTATAATAAATAACTATTTATATAGTAATTGGACTGAGTTTTTTGTGGGCCTGTGTTATTAATAACACCGTATACTCGCCTTCGCCAAAATTGCAAATAATGACGGGGATATTTGCGAAAAAACACATGTGTGCCGACTAATTGCAAAATAAAAAAGCCCGCGTTCCACAGAATGTGTGCCACACATAAGGACTTTTTACCAAATATTTATTTATAATAACAAAGCGAATTGAAAGCGTACAAAAAAATTTAGACAAGTAGGATTTTTTTCCTAACAAAACCCTAATATGACTTTACTATATATAATAAGTTGAGATTTCTTCTTGAGTTCGCCGTTTGTCAAAGTTTAATGCGGCAGAAAATAAAATTGGAATAAATCCCTACTGTATTCATACAAATGGAGATTTATAAAGTTTCTCTAGGTATTAAGACTTTTTCCATAGCTTGAAAATACTGCTGTTGAGAGTTACATAATATTTTTTTCTCAATATAATAAACTATTTTGTTTTATATTTAAAAAAATAGTTTTTACCCCCTTCGACCCCTCAGTTTAACAAAAACAATCCTGTAGACTATAGCCAAGAACTTTAGATAATGATAACACTAGGCAACAAATGACAACTTTTTTTTTGCCCTGATCTAAAAGTAAATTTTTACTAATTCGAGGGCGTAGAACCCGAATCTGATCTTAAAAAAATTCCAGCACCTCACTTCTACAGAAAATAATGACTTTGTTTTCAAAATCTTTAAAAAAGCAGTAGGAATTTGAAAATTTTAGGATATATTAAAAGAACGAGGAATTTGAAAATCCATATGCGAAGGATCTACTGTCTCAGTAAGTATGCGAAAATAAAAAACTTAAAATTAAAGTGCAGAGTTTACTTAATTTCTTAATTCTGGCAAAACTATCAAAACTTAATTTGTAAATTATAAAATTTTCTACAAAAATATACATACAATTATTTTTTTATTTGGCTTAGTTTGTTCGTAAAAAGGAAACAAATAAAAAAGCAATAAAATTAAAGCACAAAGTGTAAACCTTTTTAACGAGCGCCAAAAATATTTGTCTTATCAATCTAAAGTAGCAGAATCTGAATTTGACATCAAAAAAATCCAGCACGTCTTATTTTTTAAATTTTGACCACCTAGTAATGATTTTTGACGTTTTTTAGCATGGATACGTGGCCCTAAGCTTGTACCCTTATGCACCCCTCTTTTTAGTAAAGAGAGGGGTCATAAGGGTACAAGGGTGAATAAGGAGTCCTTACCCTCCAAAAAGTCCAAACCCCTACTTAGTTGTATCAAAGGATGCATTTTTTTAAATATGTTTTTCCCTAGTATCCCTACTTTAAGTAGAATAAGTAGGCTACTTATTCTACCTATGAATTCAAAGTTTCCATATTCTAAGTTTATTATTTTTTAACTACTATTAAGTCGCCGAATTCAAATTTGTCCTCAGAATATTTTTATCTCCCATGATTTTAGAACAAAATAGGGCTAAAATAATGATTTTTATCAATTTTATCTCATTTTTCTCAGAAATCTGAGGTAATAGAAATATTCTGATGCCAGATTCGGTCTCAGCGACTCAAAATTAGTTTAAAAACATATGACTCCAATCAGGGCAAGAAACCGTGTTACCTAGTGTAATTAATTTCTCAGATTTAAAAGGTAATAAATATTGGTATTTTTTCAAGCTAGTGGTAAAAAGTTTTATTCTACTAATTAAAAACTTTTGAATCTTAAACCGTAAAAGATTAAGTTTTAAGTTTCGATTTTATACAAAGTAATGTAATATAGTTAAAAGTTCCATAAAACAAACGTGAAACTTTAATATGTGCTGACATACAAATGAATTGCACTTTAAAGTTTAGTTGTTTTAAAGTAAATAAATTGAATTTTTAAATTAAAACTTTTTTTTTTGTATGCACAGAAAGATTTTTTTGCCAAGAAAATTTACCAAATGCCAGGTATAAGATATGATAAGGACTTCACGATAATAGAGTATTTTTTAATTACAGTAATATTTAGAGGGTTTGTTTTATTTTTAAATAACATTTTCTTACGTATTTTTAACCAAAAGTTCAAATCGGTCGATTTTTTTTAGTAAGCTGTTTATTTGGTTATTATAATTAACAAAAAAATTCTATTCTAAGTTGCAAACTTCCAAAACTTTTCATATTACATACAAAGCCCTTAAGATATCAAGACTCACACCTGCCCAAATAAATACAATTGTATACAATGTGTACAAGGTCATAAAAAGCTTAAAAAATGTTACAAGATTTTTTTCTTATTTATTTTTGCGAAAAAAATAAAAAAAAAACATTTTTTTTTTAAAACAAGATCTTTTTTTGAAAATTAAAAATATAAAAAAAAACTTTAATAAAATTCAATTTTTTTCTTTATTTTAATTTTGCGAAAAACGAAAAAAATAAAAAAAAAATTAAATAATAGTTTTTTAATTTTTTTAAGTTCAACCCCCATAACTTTTGTTTTTGGGGTATTACTTTCAAAAACAAACGGGATCTTCCCCTCGTAGAACTTGATTTTTCCTGAAGTCAATAGGATTATTTGTTCTTGAGTTATCGTTTTAACAAAAATCATGACATCGGATGAACAAAAAGACGGACAAACGGATATTTTAAAAAAAGTTGATTATTTTTTCATAAAACAAATTTATATCCAAGAATATAGTAAAAAAAAATCGAAAAATTTTTATTGCTTTTTTTACGTCTCTGGACGTTTTATATCCAAGCTTGGCCTATAGGGGAAAGTATTATTTTGTTGGCAGCAGTATTTTTTCTAGGAAGATTTTTGAATTTTTTTATTATTTTATTAATTTGGCGAAGATGGCATCCCAAAAACTGGTTTTGAGTTGGTTAAAGCCGGTGTTTCGCTTTACTAAGTAGTACTAGTACTAGCACACAGAAGTCCTGGGACTTAGGGGATACTTAGAAAAGTACGATGTTAAACAATCATAATATGTCATGATATTCTTACCTATAATGTAAACTATCTGCACTAGTGTTGATTGTTACTTCAGCATCTGTGCTATATAAAATTTTTGCTATTGCTTTCAGGCTACCAACTAACAAAAATGCAACAGCGGGTCTCTCCGTGGTAAAGTCCAGTTGTAAACTGTCAAAACCCGTCGAACTACATGCAAAAGCTTCGGTTTCGTTTACATCAGTTTCATTTTCCTGGTACTTGAGGACATCGTGTACTCCGTCAAGTGTGGTCAAAAACTCCTGAAGGTCACCACCCAAGCAGCGGAAAGCTCGTTCCATGCGTCCGGAACATGATGTGGAAATTAATTCTTGGCCTAGTTTGTCTAAGAATGTTTTGTGGTCTTTACCTGAAAAAAAAACAGTAAGCCATAATCATATAAATAGTTCAGTCGAAAGGTCGTGTGAAAGGACCTCACCTTGCCTTGATATGCAAACTCTCTGTTTTTTCTGTAATCAAAAGGGGTTCGTTTGGAAAGTTTAAATCCAAATTTATACACCTGTGCATTTTTTTTGCACAGTTATGTATAAAAACGCATTTGTTTGGTTTTTGGTCTGTAACTCGGCTTCGGCTCGTCTCTCAAGAAAAAATGAACATGATAGTTGTCCGTTATTAAATTCTCTACAATTTTTGTAAATAACTTTTTGTATTTAAAGAATCGGAAAAAGTTACAGACAAGGGCGTAGATCTTTTTCTTCTATGTGGGGGTAATACCCAGGGCCGGCCTTTCAAGCCTCAAATTTGGCGCCTCTAGCAAAAGAAAAAACACCCTAAAATAAAGCTTTGTACGCCTACAAAAAAAATGCCCCCCAAAAAATACCACAAGAAAAAAAGCGTTGTCCCTGTCGGTTTCTACCAAACGTGGCGCCCATACAAAAAAAAATGACGGCGCCCAAAAAAATACCCTAATACAAAAGCTTTGTCCCTGACGGTTTCTACCAAACTTGGCGCCCAAAAAGATACCAACAAGAAAAAAAACTGTGTCCTTGTATGTTTCTACCAAACTTGGCGCCCTGCAAACAAAATTGGCGCCCACACCTATGGGGGGGGTAATTACCCCCATTACCCCCCCTCATCTACGCCCTTGGGTTTATGCACCACAGCTGAAATCTCAAAATTAATCTGCCCAAGTGGGCCCCCATTTTGGGGTTGTTGATATAAAAGGTTTATTTTCTTCTTGATCATACACTTTCCTCGGAAAAAGGTGGGACACTTAAAATTGTTTTGTCTTATATTGAATTGACCTATAAATTAAAAAAAATAGATAATTTCAACTACTTTTAAATTTAATTCAGTTTAATTTAGTCTTTGTGGGCCCCAGATGCTCGGGTGGCCCAAGTTGGGTCCCCATTTTGGGGAGGTGCCACTAACAATAAAGAACTTAAAACGCTCGAAAAAAAAATAGATTTGGCAACCGTATTTCTGTATTTATGATAATGTTATGTAACTTTTTAATAAAACGCATTCACATTAAACCTTTTAGTCACTTCATTACAGTCTGCCGAATGAGGTGGATCTTTCGTGATTTTTTGTGTGTTTTTAGTTCTACGTTTTGTGTTTTTACACTATATCGGATTATTATGAATTGTTTTTCAACCACGAGTATATGTAAGTAATTTTGATTATTAACATATTTATTTTTTATTTAATTTTTATAATAAATAGAAAATTTAGCTTGATTCTATAGTGATAAAAGTGCTGTATAAGTCTTTGGGCGCGGGAGGGGGGGGGTTACGACAGCTAAAATCTCAAAATTAATCTGCCCAAGTGAGCCCCCATTTTGAGCGATAACACTGCACAAAACTTCCTAACATTTATTATAATAAAATCAACAAAGATATTTCTGACTCATATGATAATGTTATGTAATTTTTTAACAAAAGGAATTCTAAATTTAATCTTGTTCATTTCATTACAGTCTGCCGATTGAAGTGGATCGTTCCGTGTTTTTTCTTGTGTTTTTAGTTCTGATCGTTATTTGTGTATGTTTTGTGTTTTTACATCAACTATATATGGCTTATCGGACTACTTAGGAATAATTTTTCAACCGCGAGTGTAAGTAATTTTGATTACACTGGTCTACAAAAAAAAATCTTCCCCAAGGACTAAACCTATCATGCCTTAAGTATTTTTGTGCGCTGAAACCGAATTTTCAATTTCAAAAACTTTCTACCGCGTAGATTTCGATTAAATCCCATACGTGCCTAAAAAAGTAAACTTTTTCGGATTCATCAGCACACAAAAATACTTAACGCATGATAGGTTTTGGTCTTTGGAGAAGATTTTTTTTCTTTTTTTGTAGACCAGTGTTATTAAGATAAATATTTTTTAACTTTGAGCAATTATGAGTAACTTTGGGGAACGGAAAATTTTTAAATGGGAAGGGGCAATCTACGACAGCTGAAATATCGAAATTAAGCTGCAGCTGAGCATGCCCAAGAGGGCCCCCATTTTGAGCGATATCATTGCACAAAACTTTCTAAAGTTTATTATAATAAAATCGGCAACGATATTCCTGACTCATATGATAATGTTATGTAATTTTTTAACAAGTGCCATTGTAAACTAAATATTTTAGTCATTTCATTACAGTCTGCCGAATAAAGTGGATCGTTTTTGTTTGTTTTTTGTTCTAAACAGGATTAGTGTATGTTTTGTGTGTTTTTTTTATAATACTATAGTGTATTTAGGAATAATTTTTAAACAGCGAGTAAATGTAAGTAATTTAAAAAACGATTTTGAACAATTTTTAATTACACAGCCACACAAAAAAAAATGTCATGTGTTTTTTTGGAGACCACTGTATTACCGTGTTATGGAGCTGAACCCGAATTTGAGGTCAAAATAGCAACTCATCCGATTAGTTTTGGAGATAAACTCAAAAAATGTTAGGGAACGTTCAAGTATTACGTAACGCAAATTTTGATCATTTTGGACACCCCCCCCCTGTAACGCTATTTTCATATACCATTAACATGGGCGTAACACTCCAAAATGCCCCCCCCCCTAGGAGCGTATGTAATACTTGAACGTTTCCTTATGCTCGTTTTACTCAAAAATAAGGTTTTTTGAGGTTTTCCAAAACTAATTGGATGAGGTGCCTCAAAATACATAGAAATAAAATGGTCTCCAAAAAAAAATCCGGACCTTTTTTTTTGTGTGACTGTTATTTTGGATTAGAATTTTCATTATTATTAAATTTTATTTTTTTTTTTTGGGTTTAATTGTGGACTTTTTATATGAATAAATAAAACAGTTACTTTTTGAAATATTTTTGAATATAGTATTTATTATAAAACGTTCAAGTATTACGTAACGCAAATTGTAACAAAATTCATACACTTCATACCCCGGTTCTCGCGTTATTATACGTTATAGAGATTTCATATTTTGGCTACCCCTCCCCCCCCCAAATAGGGGGTGTGTTAGGGGGGTAGCCAAAATATGAAATCTCTACTGCCTTACATAACGCGAGAACCGGGGTATGAAGTGTATGAATTTTGATACAATTTGCGTTACGTAATACTTAAACGTTCCCAAAATACACTATTATGTGCACTTTGGCTTAGTTTACACCATGGGTTCTATATTTTAAGTCCAGGTACTTTTTGTCTACCTATCTCTGTTTATAGCATTTTGTAAACAGAAATAGGTAGATAAAAAGTACATGTACTTAAAATATAGTACCCATGGTATAAACTAAGCCTTTAACGGCGGCTATATTTAAAAGTTTATTTTTAAATTAATTTTTTACTTTTATTTACGAGATGACACTACTGGCGGATCCGTGCACTATAGAATTCTATCAGTCTCATGTATAATTGCGGCAAATAATAGATTTCTTTAGCTCACGGAGTCCACCTCATACATTTTTTGTGAACTTTTAAATATGGCCGCTGTTAAACTCATATATTAAATACGGATTAGTTTCATATTACTCTTTTTCGAAAAAGTACTTAAAAAAATAAAAACCTATAAAAACGAATTTTTGTTATGCGACCAATATTAAGCCCGATTTTTATCAAAAATATCCCATCCGAGAACTCGTTATGTCCTTCAGCCGGCAGTCCCATGCTGATTTAACGTCCAAAAACGTATTAATAACTTATTAAGTTATTTTATTTAAACTGTTATTTAACTTTGATCTCGGTTATTTTGAGGTAATATTTAACTAAATCTTTTTGTTACAGAACTACAAAAGTCAGTCATATAAACAGAAACAGTACAGGTAAGAAAACCTAGTAGTCCAGTCAAATAACGAAAAATTCCTATGTTAAATTGCAATAAATGTACATGGGCTGATACTTTAATGGGTAGTAGTGCATAGTAGCAGAACACTTCTGTTAGTTTTTCACCGGGTGATTTGCGTAAGGGATGTCCGCTATCTTAAATTTTAGGGGTGAGTGCGGTTATCTCGCTAAATATGCATCTTACGATAAAAATACATATAACTAATTTTGTTAAGTAGAAAATTTACAACAATTTTTGTTTAGATAATTTTTTTTATTATATTAATAACAATCGAGTTATAAATATTTAAAAATGGCCATGTTGGGGGTGAAATTGTTTTTTTCGATTTTACAGCCAAATTATTCATCGAAGGATAAAAGTAGTTATCAGCAAACTTGTAGCTCTTGAAGTATTATATGTTATGCTCTTTCATAAGTATTTTGTTATGGTTACAGTGGGCGGTTGCGCCCTCTGAAACCGTACCAAAGTACCTATGAAAATTAATAGTATATGAAACTTAAAGAGAATTTCAAGAGCTACAAGTTTGCTCATATCGTCCGATGAATAATTTGGCTGAAAAATGGAAAAAACCAATTCCACCTCCAACATGAATAAATAATAATAAATTAACCATTGTTATTAATATATTAAAAAAATGATCCCAATAAAAATTGTTGGAAATTTCCTCCTTAACAAAATTGGTTATATGCATTTTTATCGCTAGCAACTCACCCCTAAAATTCAAGATATCGGACACCCCTTACGCAAATCATCCAGTGAAAAACTAACATGTGTTCTGTTACCATCCACTACTACCCTTTAAAATATCAGCCCGTGTACATTTATTGCAATTTAAATTTATTATTTGACTGGACTATAGGTAATTAACACTAATATGTTATAGGATATAGGCAAGATCTATGTGAGTTTGTTTTTAACTGCAATGAAAACAACGGAAGTGGAAGTAGTGCTAATAGAAGAGTTGTGCCCAAAGTCACAGTTAATATAAGGCACAAAAGCAAAATAGTTTGGAATCTAAAACCGCCAAGAGCCTAATATAAGCCTAATATAATAATATTTTTTACAGGTACCATCAACTGAGGTGACTTCGGACGGAGTAGGTGACTTCGGACATTTTTTCGCGAAATCTTCTGAACCAAAGCACGTGTATAAAAGTTGTGCGTTTGTGTGTAAAAGTTGTGGAAATGAACCCCACAACTTGAGCACACAACCCCACAACTTTTACACACGTGTTTTGCTTCAGAAGATTTTGAGAAAAAGTGTCCGAAGTCATCCTACCCCGTCAGAAGTCACCTCGGTGTTATAAATATTTTTTTACAGTTTAATCAAAAAAGAACATTGTTCTTATTTATGTTTTGTTTGTGTTCTTATTTTACACACATATATTTTTTTATATATTTTTTTTTCAGGTATTATTTTTTATTTCAGGTATTTTATTTCTTTCTTTTATGCATTATATCACTGGGTTAAAATGATAAGGTTCTATGTTCTATAGAAACCCCATAATGAAGAACTATATTTATTATATACTCTATTGTGTTGTTTGTGTTCTTATTTTACACACATATATTTTTTTTATGTATATTTTTTTTTCGGGTATTATTTTCTATTTCAGGTATTTTCATTATATCACTGGGTTAAAATGATAAGGTTCTATGTTCTATAGAAACCCCATAATGAAGAACTATATTATACAATGTTGGTTTTATTATTTTCTTTTTTTCAGATAATGCTATATAATATGTATAGCCTATATTGTGCATTAGGTATTTTTTGAAAAAAAAGTGTTCTTAGGTTAAATATTCTAAACATTTATTTTTTTTTCAGGTATTAATTACATTACAATGTAATATTAGTCTTTATTTGAAAGTTTACTAGGTATATTAATATTTTTTAATTGTTAAGGATATTGTTTATAATAATTTTGGTTATATTTATGTATATTTTTTTCAGGATATAAGTGTTTTTTATTTTATAATGTTATTATATTATGTATTTTTTTTATGTTTTATAGGATATTTTCGTTGGTGATATTTTTTTCAGGTATTTATTTTTTTTAGGTACAAATACAATTTTAATCTACAATCAGATTAAAATTATAGGAGAGTTACATATTGTTTTATGCAAAAATACGCTAGGTATATTAACTGTAGATTTTTGGAAGTTTATAGGCCTATAAACATAAGCATTAAGGATAATATCCTTAATATAATAACATAGTATGTTTGGACTTTTTTTTTAAAGTAGCATAACATAACATAGTATGTTTGGACTTTTTTTTTAAGGTAGCATGGAGCGTGTAGAATAACCTGGGGTAGACTAATACTAATATGTAAATAATATTTATTTTAGCTATATGAGAAAGAAGGATTTAATTAAAGTTTTAATTTTTATGTATAATGTGTTATTTTATTTTTTAGATCTTTGAAGGACAACTTTTACAGACAGTGTAATCAGAACTTGTAAGGTTCCTTAAGGTAAAATTGACAGCTAGTAACAGTAAGTTTTTTTAAGGTTAAGGTTTTTTCTTTCCATTCAAGCCAAGCCAATTTCCCCCACCCGGGAAACGAACCCGGGTTGTTGGCATAGTTTCCCCTAGGTTTAATTTAGTATATAGTTAAATAGCCAAAATCCGCACCAATTCCCTTAAGGGGGAATGGATAGGCAGGGTTACACGAACAGGTAGTCAATATCAGCAAAAATTCCCTCAAGGGGGAATGGATAGGTAGGGTTACACGCACAGGTTGTCAATATCCGCAAAAATTCCCCCAAGGGGGAAAGGATAACCGCGAACAAAAGACAAAGGAACAGACGGACATTTGAGGTGTTCTCTCTGGATGGTCGACTTTTTCCCATACACGCCAGGTATCTCGAAAGAGAGAGTAGTACCAACCCTGACATCGGTGAGACCGAACTTACAAAGTGGGCAGTTGTCATACAAGGGTTAGGTATATATAGTGTATGTTAAATTGTCCCCTGACGAGATTATACTCCACGTGTATAGGCCTACTGAGGGATCCTCAGAGGGGAACTGAGGTTTTTTCACTGGGGAACGGCACGTAAACCGTAACGCACCTAGTGCTTTACCTCCTGGGTGGTGTGGAAAAGAGCACAACTATTCTAGTTATAGGTGGTAAGTGTAAAGAGTAAAAAAATGTCTATCTGTCTGTCCATCTTTTTGTCTTATGGTATATACTTATGGTTTACAACCTTATAATTATAAGTTAATTTTGAATGTAATATCGGTTTTCAAAAATTCTTTCGCTAAGCAGATTGAATTTCTTTATAAATAATAGTATATTTCCAACCTAATAAGAAAATTAAACATCATTATATCACCATAGAGTCCCTTTTCAAATTAAACATCAAAATTTTTAGGATTGGCAATGCATTTTACCGGGAAATCGCCATGATTGAAACTCTCCTGCATAATACCATTTATGATTAAGCTTTCCTCTAGAGAAAATAAACAACATTTCATTTTATGATATTGAACCATAGACAAAATAAACTTTGTCTATGTATTGAACTTTCTGAAATGCAATAGTTGATTATATTGACTTACCTTATAGTCTGAAAAACGTATTGCAAATTAAATAAAGTGATTATTTTTCTTAAGCAAGGGACTTCCCTTATAGAAATTTACGTTAAAACCACTTTACCTAACGTTAGGAGAATGTTTTGTCTGCATCGTTAGGGATCTATTACTAAAACAACGTTTATCTAACGTCATAAACCCAATATACTTTTGGACTTTTCAACCAATTTTTTTTTTTTTAGTTTAGACGGCGAGCTGGTGACCATTTATTCTTTTTTCAATTTTTTTTTTTTATATATTTGGGCCTACGCGTTTATTATACAGTTAATGTCGCGATAACCCGAATGTTCGATACTCCGAATGAGGCAGTAATCCGAACAATGAAATTCGGACTTCAAAGTACATGCATGTATGTTTCACTGTTCGGTTTACCGCATAATTCAGATTATCGAAAATTTACTTAATTTTGGTATCAAATTACAGGTACACTTGGAATTAAAAAAAAGTACTACATCACTGGACCTGGAGATATACCAAATTTTTAAAATTTTAGGTGTTTCAAGTGCTTTACTGACCATGAAATTTTTAGGGTTATGTACATTGTCAGTGGATTTAAAAACGGTATAAAACACATTAATTTCTCGTAAAATATATTCCTATTTGTACAATTTATAGAAATATATAGAACTAAAATATAATAACAGAAATAAAAATAAATAATTAATAAAATAACGAAAAGCAATAAGGTACCTTATTTAATAGCAGTTAAAACTTTAAAGGACCACAAATCTTCATTCCTATATATTTTAGCTCTGAATCTCTAATTTCTCGACCATTTTCCTTATTATCCTCAAAATATATTGTTAAAATTGATTTTTTTTGCTGGCTTAAGTGTTGCATGTTGACTCATTTGACACAACTATGTGTCGAACAAGATGACTATTACATTTAGTTTTATGTATCTCTGACTTAGTTAGATCCTGAGTTGACTTTAGTGGCAAGTTAGATTTAAATGGTACAATTTTTGGGTGTAGTACTTTTTAAAGATCGCAACTGTACGAGACAGGCAACGCTTGGTTTCATCCAGCGCCGTTCCCTGCATTAGATGGCTCATACCTTTTTTATGCACGCGCAATCTTATAAGATAAGTTTATTGGTGTTTACAAAGATAAAATCTTATACACAAGTCATTTAAAATCATTTAAAATATAGGTTAAAAAAATTATAAACAATGTACGAGCTCTATTAACGCAAGATATGAAGCAAGTATTTTCGCAGGAACTAAGTAATGATAAACGTTATATTAATATTAAACCTAAATGTTAGGTTACCAACGTTAGGAATCGGGACATATATTACAAATTATACATTAATACTACGTCGGGATAACGTTCTTCTAATGTAAAATTTCTACAAGGGATATTTAGAAAGACACAGGGGCGTAGATCTTTTTTTTTCTATGGGGGGGGGGGGTAAAACCCAGGGCCGGCCTTTCAAGCCTCAAATTTGGCGCAAGCTTTGTCCCTGACTGTTTCTACCAAACTTGGCGCCCTGTAAACAAAATTGGAGCACACGCCTATGGGGGGGGGGGGGTAATTACCCCCATTACCCCCCTCATCTACGCCCTTGGTTACAGAGCGTTGAAAATTTGCAAAAGTGGAAATTTGCAAACTTTTTTCGGTTTTTTGAAAACAAATGGATCTAATAATTTTTTGAATATGATGCCAATTTGCCAATATGATATGATATCATGACATGATATGATATATTATATAATTACCTAAGATACTGAGAATAATACGGGAATAATTTTACTGTCACGCGTGAAGAAGATATCAAAAAGTAGTACAATTTAAGACGCCTACGGGTAATGAGTATCGATATGTCGGGGAAAAGCTAAACTATAGCTTTGCGACCACAGTAAAAAGAATTCTGATAATTTTAAAGTTGATCTTTATATTTTTAAAGTGTAATGTGTATGTTCAAAATTTTAAAAATCTTCAAGAAACATTCGAAGATTGGAATACCAACAGACTAACAGAATTTAGGGCACTAAAAGGAGAATCTACAAATTTATTAGTTTGGACTTCTTTCTTGTTAATAGGTGCAGAGCCGTATTTATTATAATCAACACCCTTAATTAACCTTATGTATTATGTCTATTATATCGAAGGTAAACTAGGATTAATGATCCTTTAAAATAAATATTTTAACCTAGTTTTGACGGTCTTACAAACCATTATTTTGGTCTCTCAGTCCAGATTAAACAAATATAGTCTAAATTGAATTTTTTTAGCATACTTGTAATATGACTGGACAAAAAAAAAACATGAAAAAACAAGTGGTTAATTAAAAACTTAAAAAATAATCTACAGTACAAATTATATTTTGTTACTTACCACTATTACATACAATATCATAAATATCTTCTAAATAAGCATAATTTGGACAATTTTCAACGATTTTTGGTAGTTTGTTACTGAAACAAAAA